>CM053035.1:187603480-187819993 GCA_028564925.1 Lithobates sylvaticus | reverse complement strand
CTCTTCGGGACCATATCCCTTCCATTTGATCAAGAACTGATTCTGATTTCTCCTTTTTCTAACATTTAGTATGGCCTCTACCTCATATTCCTCCTCGCCATCTACCAAGACTGGGTCCGGGGGTACAGTCCTTCTGTTGGAAAAGGGGTTGGGAGTGGAGGGCTTTAACAGAGAAACATGAAAGACTGGATGGACCTTGAGGGAATCAGGAAGTTCCAACTCATAGGCTACTTCATTGATCTTTCGTTTGACTGGAAAGGGACCTAATAACTTAGGGCCCAGTTTTTTCGAGGGACAAGCCATCCTCAGATTCAAGGTAGAGAGCCATACTGTGCCACCTGGTGCCAGTACCAATTCCCCGCGCCTCTTTCGGTCAAAGACTGTCTTGTTATGTTCCTGGGTCCGGGCCATGGTGTCCTGTAGGAGTCGGTTATTGGAAGCAAAGAAGTCAATCTTTTTCTGAACTGCGGGCACAGTACATTCAGGAAGAGAATTGGGCAGGAACGAAGGGTGGAAGCCATAGTTGGCAAAGAAAGGCGTCTGTTGAGTGGCCGAGTGGATTGCATTGTTGTATGCAAACTCGGCAACTGGTAATAGGGAGATCCAATCATCTTGGGAGAAGGAAGAAAAGCATCGTAGATATTGTTCCAGGGTCTGATTGGTTCTTTCGGTCTGCCCATTGGTTTGAGGGTGATAAGCGGAAGAAAACGATAGCTCAATGTTGAGGGCCTTGCAGAGTGACTTCCAGAACCGAGAGGTGAATTGTACCCCTCGGTCGGGCACTATGTTGGCCGGTACCCCATGGAGTCTGATGACTTCTCGGATAAACACTTGTGCGGTTTCTGAGGCAGAAGGGGTGCCCTTCATGGGAACAAAGTGTGCCATTTTTGACAGACGATCAACTATCACGAAGATCGTAGTGTGGTCCTCTGCTGGGGGCAGTTCCACAATGAAATTTATGGACAGCATTTTCCAGGGACGGTCTGGGACTGGCAATGGTTTGAGTAGACCCCAGGCCTTGGTTCTGTAACTTTTGCTCCGAATACACACAGTGCATGTTTCCACAAATTTCCTGCAGTCTTCCCTTAGCTGAGGCCACCAGAAGGTACGTTGTACCAATTCAGTGGTTTTGGTGACACCGAAGTGTCCGGCAAGCTTATGATCATGGCACAATTCCAGGACGGTTACCCGCAGACCCTCGGGAATGAAAATCTTATCCCCATGCCACAATAGCCCATCCTTGGCCTGCAACCCAGGACCGGGCGTGGGTATGAGGCCACTGGAAGCCCGCCTGAGCTGGGACAGCAGGTCTTCCTGTAGCAGGAGAAAGTTTCCAGGGGCAAGGATAGTGTCTGGAGGGGAACCATCCTGGGATTTGTGATACATACGAGACAGAGCGTCCGGCTTCGCGTTTTTGGAACCCGGACGATATGTCACGTGAAAGGTAAAACGAGAGAAAAATAAGGCCCAACGGGCCTGTCTAGGTTTCAACCGTCTTCAAGTACTCTAGATTTTTGTGATCTGTGAAGATCAGGATCGGGTGAGTAGCCCCCTCTAGCAGGTAACGCCATTCCTCGAGGGCAGTCTTTATGGCCAGTAATTCCCGATCCCCCACGTCGTAGTTCTTCTCGGCTGGGGACAGTTTCCGTGAGAAGAATGCCACAGGGTGAAGCAGGGCCTTGATGCCCTGTCTCTGGGACAGGATGGCCCCTACCGCTATCTCCGAGGCATCCACGTCTAGGACAAAGGGCAGAGAAGGATCTGGATGCTTCAGGATAGGGGCTGAGGTAAAGAGCCCCTTGAGGGCCTCGAAGGCCCCTTGGGCCTCAGGGGACCAATGAAAACGGGTACCTTGTTTGGTGAGTTGAGTAATGGGTGCCACTATGGCCGAGAATCCCTTGATGAATTTGCGATAAAAATTGGCAAAGCCAATGAATCGCTGGATCCCCTTTTTGTCTGCGGGAACTGGCCAGTCCAGGATGGCTGAGATCTTCTGGGGGTCCATCCGGATGCCTCTACTGGAGATGATCAAACCTAGGAAGGGTATGCTTTCTACCTCAAAGAGGCATTTTTCTGCCTTGGCATAGAGGCCATGTTGCCGGAGACGGCCCAAAACACTTTTAACATGTCCACGATGCAGCTCTAGGGAGGAAGAGAAAATTAGTATGTCATCAAGATAAACAACAGCGAAAACATCAAGGAAGTCCCGAAGCACATCATTTATGAAAGACTGGAAGGTAGCGGGGGCGTTACAGAGACCGAACGGCATCACCAGGTACTCGAAGTGCCCAAATCGAGACCGAAATGCCGTCTTCCATTCGTCCCCATCCTTTATACGAATTAAATTGTATCCCCCTCTGAGGTCCAGTTTAGAAAAGATGGAGGCTGTGCCAAGCCTCTGAAACAGTTCAGGTACCAGGGGGAGCGGGTAGCGATTTTTGACTGTGACCTCGTTTAGGGCACGGTAGTCCACACAGGGTCTGAGAGAATGGTCCTTCTTCTCCACGAAAAATATTCCTGCGCCTGCAGGAGACGTAGACGGGCGGATAAACCCTTTTTTCAGGTTATCATCGATATAGTCCTTTAGTTTTCCCTGCTCCACCTCTGTTAACGGAAAAACCCTACCGAAGGGAATCTTGGCCCCGGGAAGAAGTTCAATGGGACAGTCATAGGGCCTATGGGGTGGCAGCACATCTGCCCTTCGTTTGCTGAACACATCCAGGTATGCATGGTAGACTTCAGGGATGGACTGACGTAGACCGGCCTCGTTTTCGAGGCAGAGCAAAGCAGAGGGTCCTGCGGGGACCAGTGAGCCGCAGGACCCTTGGCAGTAGGTAGAAGAAAAGGCCACCTCTCCTGTGGACCAGTTGATGACCGGGTTGTGTGCTTGCAGCCAGGGGATCCCTAGAATAACTGGAAACAAGGGAGAAGAAATTATGTCCAAACATAACAGTTCTTGATGTGACTCTGAGATCACTGTGTGCAATGGGGCAGTCTCCTGAGTCACTGGGCCAGATTTAATGGTGGACCCATCCGCCAGGTGGACGGACAGGCCCTGCTCCCTTGGACGGAGGGGAATTCGATGCCGGGCAGCAAAAGCAGAGTCCATGAAGCAACTACAGGCACCAGAGTCAATGATAGCTGTGGTCTG
This sequence comes from Lithobates sylvaticus, assembly GCA_028564925.1. Lineage (NCBI taxonomy): Eukaryota > Metazoa > Chordata > Amphibia > Anura > Ranidae > Lithobates > Lithobates sylvaticus. The sequence goes on along the minus strand of CM053035.1, from coordinate 187,816,842 downwards.
TAGGGTCCTTCCTGAGAACTGGAAAGAAACAGAAAGGGCAAGATGAGATGAAACCCCGGTCACAGGATCCACATAACTGGAGAGAATAGTGGGGAACTTACGGAGTTTAGCCGGGCAGTTCCGGACATAATGACCAGGCTCTCCGCAATACAGGAACAGATTGTTGCTGCGGCGTCTCTGGCGTTCTGCTGGAGTGAGAGAAGGCCGCAGGAGTCCAAGTTGCATGGGTTCTGATGCTGAAGAGGCATGAGCAGGTTTAACAGGGGGAGCAGTGCGGAAGTGACTTGGGCCCCTGGGAAGCATCCAGGTAGGTCTTGGGGACCCCAAGGTTCGTTCGGCCCTACGCTCCCGTAGGCGCCGGTCAATTTGGATGCTTAGGTCAATGAGGGAATTCAGGGTCTGAGGTACCCCCACTCTGGCAAGCTCGTCTTTGAGTGCGTCTGAGAGGCCCATGCGGAATTGGTGACGGAGAGCAGCATCGTTCCAGTCGGTGTCGGCACCCCAACGCCTGAACTCAGCCACATAGTCCTCTGCTGGTCTTCGACCCTGTTGGAGAGAACGTAAGGCGGCCTCCGCAGTGGTTGAGAGTTGGGGGTCCTCATAAAGCTGTGCCATGGCATCAAAAAAGGTGGAGAGACTGGTCAAAGCTGCATCCTTTTGTTCCACAAGACGGTGGGCCCAGATTTGGGGATCCCCAGTCAGTAGGGCTACCACAAAACCCACCTTGGTGGTCTCTAGAGAAAAGGTCCTAGGTTGCAGGGCAAAATGGAGTTCACAGGAGTTACGGAAAGTTCTGAAGCTACCACGGGCACCCGTAAATTTCTCTGGAGTGGGTACCTTGGGCTCAGGTGGTAGCATCACTATAGTCTGGGTAGGTGCAGGCCCCGTTGGGGGTATTGCTGGGTGAGGAGTTCCTTGGGTACTGGATGGTCCAGACAGGGCCAGTACCCGTTCCTCCAGCCGGGTGTACCCCTGCTGGAGGTTCTTCACCGCCTCGGTCAGACCTGCCAGGTGTTGACATAGCCCCTCCATGGCGGGGGCTCCCTGCTCGGGCTCAGACATGGCTGTCTGCTACTGTCACGTACCTGGTGGTGCGAGCCCGAGATTGCAGGGAGAGGCCTCCCTTGCGTCTCCCACTCCCCTGGTGTGGGAACAGGAGAGCCAGGAGTGAGGAGGAGCACGGGTGCCTGGCAGGATCAACAGACCGGTGGGAAGGTAACAGGTTAGCTGAGCTGGCGGGGTCTTTGGAAAGCAGGCTCACAGGTAAACTGGATAGCAGAGCTGGCAGGATCTCTGGAAAGCAGGCTCACAGGTAAACTGGATAGCAGAGCTGGCAGGATCTCTGGAAAGCAGGCTCACAGGTAAACTGGATAGCAGAGCTGGCAGGATCTCTGGAAAGCAGGCTCACAGGTAAACTGGATAGCAGAGCTGGCGGGATCTCTGGAAAGCAGGCTCACAGGTAAACTGGATAGCAGAGCTGGCAGGATCTCTGGAAAGCAGGCTCACAGGTAAACTGGATAGCAGAGCTGGCAGGATCTCTGGAAAGCAGGCTCACAGGTAAACTGGATAGCGGACCTGGCAGGATCTCTGGAAAGCAGGCTCACAGGTAAACTGGATAGCAGAGCTGGCAGGATCTCTGGAAAGCAGGCTTACAGGTAAACTGGATAGCAGAGCTGGCGGGATCTCTGGAAAGCAGGCTCACAGGTAAACTGGATAGCAGAGCTGGCAGGATCTCTGGAAAGCAGGCTCACAGGTAAACTGGATAGCAGAGCTGACAGGATCTGGACAACGGCTTGGCAAACAGGTTCACAGGTAAGCTTGGATAGCAGAGCTGACAGGAACTGGACAACGGCTTGGCAAACAGGTTCACAGGTAAGCTTGGATAGCAGAGCTGACAGGAACTGGACAACGGCTTGGCAAACAGGTTCACAGGTAAGCTTGGATAGCAGAGCTGACAGGAACTGGACAACGGCTTAGCAAACAGGTTCACAGGTAAGCTTGGATAGCAGAGCTGACAGGAACTGGACACAGGAAACGGAACCACTGAGTGGACTGGAAGCCAACAGGTGATCAGGCTCGTTACAGGGGTCAGACTGCAGACTGGATGGGGACTTAGCAAGGAACCAGAGTTCATCAAAGAAGCCAGGTAATAGTTCAGAACCAAGAGCGAGGTACAATGGATCAGGCAGGAGGATGGTCACAGGAAGCCGGGGTCGGGTACAGGCAGAAAGCTGGATGGTCTATGGCAAGCCGGGTCAAAGGAACAGGTATAACAGGATCAGGTTACTTTTACAACACCACAACGCTGTAGAGCAGACAGCAAAGACCGTCTGCACAAGTCAGGCTTAAATAGGCCGGCTGGTGCTAACTAGGGCGCGCGCCCGTCTCCCTGTGCGCGGTTGTGCACGTGCCCGCGCCCGGGCGCGCATGCGCATGCGCAATGGAATCTGAGGGCCGGGACGGCCCGGGTTTAGATTTCTGGCAGGATCTTCATGACAGATAGTGTTCTTAGGGTCATTGTCAGCATTTGTCTTCCTTCAAACACAGCAAGTCCCCCTCCTCAACAGAGGGTACATATACAGTCATGCCAATGAACATCTAAATCAGTGTTTCTCAACACCAGTTTCACTGCTTTAGTAATTACCACCGCCGTTTCAATCCTGAAAACGTGAGCTATTGGGGCGCCTTGAGGACTGGAGTTGAGAAACACTGATCTAAATGATTCAGAGAAAGCTTGGGAGAAAGTGCTGTGGTTAGATTAGATCAAAATTTAGCTCTTTGGCATTAAAGGGGTTTGATAACCCACAGTTTGCAATTCAAACTATACTCTCTGTTTATTCATGTAATCTGCCACTGTGTCTGTGCCTTATAAAAATAATGCAGCTATATACCTTATTTCAGAGCACCGATCAGCGCTCACGTGACCGGACAGTTCTCTCCTCTCTCGGCCTGACAGCTGCAGCGAGCGGGGCCAAGATCCCCCCCCCTGACATCAGTGGGGGGGGGGGGGGGAAGGAGGAAAGGAGAAGAGAACTGGCCAGTCACGTGAGAACCGACCGGCACTCTGAAATCAGGTATAAAGCTGCATTATTTGTGGCGGGCATGGACATGGAGCTGACAGGCAGGTAGGGGAGGGGGGGGAGAGGACAGAGGAGGACAGGAGACACAGCGGATGACGGAGGCGTGTAAACTGACCACAATGTCAGGGCTCAGCAGCTATTATAAACCATGATCAGTTTACAAAGGGGGAGGCCAGAACCAGGCAGGATCAGCCAGGTATTTCAGGTGTTACAGGGGGCCAAATGACACAGCACAAGCTCTGTGCTGTATATAAAGGAACAGGATCCTTTTTTTTTGTTTGTTTAGGGTAACATACGCTTTAACTCAACTCACCTTGTTTGGAATTTCCGACTGAAAAAATTTGAGAGCAGGACCTTAAATTTTTGATCGGACTTTTTCCAAACGCGTGTATAGAATTCCAAAGCACAAAGTGCCACGCATGCTCAGAATAAATTTGGGGACGAACGCTATTGGCTACTGGCCTCTACGTAGTCCCGTCGTACGTGTTCTATGCCACCTCGATCGGAACGATCGGATTTTCCAACAACTTTGTCCGAATGTGTGTATGCAACACAAGTTTCGGCCAAAGTCTGTTGGAAAAAATCAGACGGATTTTGTGGTCGGAATGTCTGACCGTGTGTACGGGGCATTGAGTTACAGGCCGACTTTGCCACATTGAGGGGCCAATGGACGGAGCCATGTATTGTAAAATCTTGGATGAGAAAATTTTTCCCTCAGCCAGAACAATGAAGATGGGTCTTGGATGGGTCTTCCAGCAAGACAATGACCCAAAACATACCGCCAAGGCAACAAAGGAGTGGCCCAAGAAGAAGCACATTAAGGTCATGGAGTGGCCTAGTCAGTCTCCAGACCTTAATCCTATAGAAAATGTATGGAGGGAGTTGAAACTTCGAGTTACCAAGAGACACCCAAGAAACCTTAACGCGGTTGTATTGCCTACTTTGTAATCTTTACCTACAGGTAAGCCTAAAATAAGGAGCCTGCAAACCCAGAAGAAACACTGAGGGAACGTGTCAGCCCCCTCTGCAGTGACCGGGTGAGCAGCAGGGGCCTTATTTTAAGGTATTTCATAATGTGCTAGTATGCTATTCTCTTGCAGGTTTTTTTGTTTTCTCAGCGGTTTACTACCGCTTTAAGGATTTAGAAAAGATCCGTAAAGAATAGTGGACCCAAATCCCTCCTGAGATGTGTGCAAACCTGATCACCAACTACAAGAAATTTCTTACCTCTGTCCTTGCCAGTAATGGTTTTACCACCAAGTACTAAGTCATGTTTTGCTTGGGATCAAATAACTTATTTTACTCACTGAACTGTAACTTAATTTATAGCATTTGTTTTATGTGTTTTTTCTGGAATTATTAACTTATAAATTATAAACCCTTCATTTCTTTGTAAGTGGGCAAACTTACAAAATCTGCAGGGGATCAAATTATTATTTTCCCCACTGTGTATATATTTTTTTAGCAGAGACCCTAGAGAATAAAATGGCCATCACCAATATTTTATGTCACACTGTATTTGCGCAGCGGTCTTTCAAAGCAATTTTTTGGGAAAAAATAAGCTTTAATGAATTAAAAAAAAAAACAGTAAGGTTAGCCCAATATTTTTGTATAATGTGAAAGATGATGTTACTCCGAGTAAACAGATACCTAACATGTCATGCTTTAAAATTGCGCATGCTCGTGGAATGGCAACAAACTACAGTACTTAAAAATCTCCATTGGGGACGCTTTAAATATTTTTACAGGTTACTGTTTAGAGTCCTGGCTCTAGCTCTAACCATCGCTTCAATACCTCACATATGTGGTTTGAACGCCATTTACATATGCGTGCGCGACTTAGGGATGTGGTGCTTTACATTTTTTTTTCTTATTTATTTAACTTTTTATTTTTACACTGTTCTTTTATTTATTTTATTAAATCTTTTTTTATCACTTTTATTCCTATTACAAGGAATGTAAACCTTGTAATAGAAATAAGCATGACAGGAACTCTTTATTGAGAGATCTGGGGTCAAAAAAAGTCTAATTTACCCTTAAAAGCAAAAGAGAAAACAAAAATTGACTTAAAAGTATAACTTTTTGTTTTAGATTTAGATAGAATGGAGATGGATTAGAATGCTTGTCAGGATTTACCTAGGATTTTTAGAATTAAGAGTCAAAGGTCCACATTAAAGTAAGGTGACCATATTTTTTAAATGATATCTGGGGACACTTACCCACCTAACCACATCCACAATGCCACACCATTCTTTGTAGTCATATCCACAAAGCCAGACACACACACACCCTTGTTAACCTAAAAATGTCAAGCAATTGGTCACAAACTTTTGGAATATGAGGCAGACATTCAAGGTATAAAATAAATACATTTTACACAAGAGACACCAAGATGCAAATATATGGTCAGTAGGAACGCCTTAAAGGTAACAAAAAGAAAAAGGCAGTACACTGATTTCCAAACATCTGGAAACATGGCTAATAAGGTAGGTGTTGCTTCCTAGTGTACAGCTTGCAGGAATTTGGCTATGCCAAATGGCATTAGTTCCAAAAAATGCAAATGTAGATAGAACTAGAAGACTCGTAAGCATCTGTATTTGTGCGTATTTGATGTTTGATTTGTTAACATGCTGTACTGACCCCTTGAGAAATAAAGTAAACAAATCAATAACACCTGTCTATACTTGCTACTATACAGGGTCATCGTTAGAAATCACAGGGCTCCGTACATTCTACCTGACAGGGTACTCAGTAGTCTCAGTTGGATGCAGCACAAATGAACCAAGCTGAATAAATGTGAACATTCTGTTTTCCTTTTCCACTTTTCCACTTTTACATTTATTTATCACAAAATCATATTAGCAATATACTGTATCTGTCTATGTACACGGAACATGAATACAAGATAACAGAAAGCATTTTGATGGGTCCTATCAGCTTGGGTAAACCTACTTTTGGCTTTGCCACACAGCACTCACATACACAGGTAGAGGGGGGATTTGTCAAGATTATTCTAGAGAAGGGGGGAAATAATGAGCATGGGGTTAACTTGCCTAGTCTTATTTGGAGACATCACAGGGATTGCTACATACATGAGTAATCTTGATATATACAGGTCAAAAGCAAAGCAGCATCTTCTCCACCTCCTGGGTCCCACTTGTAAGACTACACATGCCGGGACGGACCAGGTGGATCACATAAAATCCAGACGTGACCAAGGAGCTAAGGCTTGCATGTGCACCCTTAATGTCTGCAGGCATAAGCAGCCAATAACAGAACAGGTTGTAACAGAAAAGGCACCCATGTTGTCACGCTGAATTAGCTGCCAGTTCCCGCTAAGCTTGCCAGGGGCTCCACTTGGCTTCTTCTTCAGATGAAGTATGCGTATACCTGTTCTGGAGTGGTTACTCCACTATTTTGTTTCTTATCTACCTCATGTCTGAAATCTGCTCCCATCACCACACTTCTGGTACAAAGCTCACCTTTTTAAATAAAGAATGTACACAAAGAGTGCTGCTTTACCTATTAACTGTAGAACTTCAGGTTAATACCTTGGCACACAACTTCACAACCTTCACACAGTTAAGCCCCATACACACGCTCGGATTATCCGAGGACCAGGTCCGTCAGATCATGTCCGTCATACTTTGTCCGATGTTGGTTTTGCGTACACACGGTCGGACAAAGTTGTTGGAAAATCCGATCATTCGGAACGTGGTGACGTTTGTTGCCTACGACGGGACTACGTAGAGGCTAGTAGCCAATAGCTTTGGTCTTGTAATGTGATCTGAGCATGCGTAGCACTTTGTCCGTCGGACAACGGTACACACGATCGGGTTTGGTGTGATCGGACCGTGTTGTCGGAAAATCTATCCAGCAGGAGATAGGATTTTGTCCGTCGGACAATCCGACGTACACTGTCCGATGGTGCATACACATGGTCGGATTTTTCAACAACATTGTCCGATCGGACAGAATCCATGCGAAAATCCTACCGTGTGTATGGGGCTTTACAGTGTTGAACAGTTCAGTGCCACCAACCCAAAAACTCTTATGGTCCATCCATTTTCCCAAATGCTCTTTCATGAGTCCTCAGCACTCAGCAACGGTCCTCACACATAGGGGTTCATTTACTAAAGGCAAATTCACTTTGCACTACAAGTGCACTGCAAGTGCACTTGTTGGCATTAATAAACAACAATGGATTTCAGTTGTGTCCCACCAGGCCTTCCTCCCCTCAATGGACAATGTGCCTGGCTGCTGAGTTCATTTCCCCATCCCTGCACTGATTGGCAGCACTGATTGGCACCATCGATTGGCACTGATTTGCAGCTGATGGGCATTGATAGGCACTGATTGGTGGCACTGTTAGGCAGCAATAATTGCCACTGATTGGCAGCACAAATGGGCACTGATAGGCAGAACTGATGGACACTGATTGGCAGCACTGAAAGCCTGCACTGTTGGGCACTGATGGGCCCTGATAGGTGGCACTGCTTGGCTCTGATTGGCAGCACTTATTGGAAATGATTGGCAGCACTGATTGGCAATAATAGCCTGAACAGATTGGCAAAACTGATAGGCGGCACTGATTGGCAGCACTTATGGGCACTGATTGTCACTGATAGGCAGCACTGATGGGCTCTGATTGACAGCACTTATGGGCACTGATTGGCAGCATTGATGGACACTGATTGGCAGCACTGATTGACACTAATAGGCAGCATTGATTGGCACTGATAGACAGCACTGATTGGCAGCATTGATTGGCACAGATAGGCATCATTGGTTGGCACTGATTGGCAGCATTTATTGGCACTAATAGGCAGCACTTTTTGCCAGCACTGATTGGCACTGATAGGCAGCATTTTTGGCACTGATTGGCAGCATTGATTGGCACTAATTGGCAGAATTGTTTAAAACTGATTGGCAGTATTGATTGCCATTATAGGCAGCGTTGATTGGCACTAGTTGGCAGCATTGATTGGGACTGATAGGCAGGATTGGTTGGCACTGTTAGGAAGCATTGGTTGGCACTGATAGGCAGCACTGATTGTCAGCATTAATTGTCACTGATAGGCAGCATTGATTGGCACTGATTGGCAGTATTGATTGGCACTGATTGGCAGCATTAATTGGCACTGATAGGTGAGAGGGGGAGTTTCACATTCAGCAGATCGTAAGGCTTGCCAGAGCCGCTGAGTGTGTGAAACTGTCAGATAATGTAACGGCTTACTGGGAGAGAGACCAGCTGTCACATCTCAGCCACGATGTTGGGGATGGGTGGGACCAAGCAGCTATCAAACACCAGCCAATGATTGGGCTGCTTAAGAAAGGGGGCAAAGCCACATAAATGTAGCGGCCCACCGAGTCCTCATCCCATTGGCTGGTGTATGATAGCTGTTTGGTCCCGCCCACCACCGACATCACCGCTGAGTTGTGACAGCTGGTCTCTCTCCCTGCATACAGTTACATTACCTGACAGTGTCATAGTCGCACTAAGCGGCTCTGGCAAGCTTCACGATCTGCTGCATGTGAAGCAGTTTCACAGGCAGCGCGGCCTACACGCTCTCTTGGATGCAGCATTTCGGGGCAGATCTTGGGAGACAGAACGGGTTGATTAGGGTATGCGCAGGCCTATGCCTATTATATGCCTATTATAGTAGTTACTACCTTGAGAATCCCTGTACCCCTGACTCTACTCTGACTATACCAGACATCTTAAAATCATTTTTTAGAGGAGTGGACCGGAAGAAAAAGACGTTTAGTAGAGGAAGAGGTAAGCGGGGAGGAAGAAAGATCAACAGACAGCTAAAAAATAAAGATGTAGACACCACAGGTATATTCAACCTGAGTTGAGTAAGGACGATACATTGATCTTATGTAAAGGCCTTAAATATGCCCCTAAAGCTAAATTAAATACATTTCAGACTTTTATTGATTTACATAAATTTACAACACAGATCTCTCTTAAAAAACATTTTCTACATAGCCCTCTAGTTCGTCACCCTTATACATCTGAATATAAACACACAGATTTGAGAAATCCCCCTTTGTTTAATTCTCCAGGTGGACCAAGCTGTTTTTAGGGATATGGTAGTTTTAAAAGGGGAATGAATGATTTATTGGTCAGAAAAGATTTGTTCATCCGTTCTGCTGATAAAGGGAGTGGCATAGTTCTCCTTGATAAGCAGGATTATAACAAGTAGATGTGCCGCCTGCTGGAAGATACGAATACCTATACCCCTCTGAATAGAGATCCAACTCTAAATTACAAAAAGAAAATAAATATGGATATGAGTCTAATGCCGCGTACACACGGTCGGAATTCTCGTCGGAAAAAGCTCTGATGGTTTTCCCGTCGGAATTCCGACAGAATTTCGCTCAAACTGTCTTGCCTACACACGGTCACACCAAATTCCGACGGTCAATAACACCACGCCTTAAAAAACTTTTGACTGCACTATAAAAGGGAAGTTTAATGCTTCTGAGCATGCGTCAAATTGTTTCCGAGCATGCGTCGGAATTTTGCATGTCGGAATTGCATACACACGATCGGAAAATCCGATAGAAAGGTTTTCTGTCGGAAAAATTAAGAACAGGTTCTCAATCCAAAGTCTGTCGGAAATTCCGACAGAAAAAGACCGATGGGCATACACACGGTCGGAAAATCTGATGAAAAGCTCCCATCGGACTGTTTCCATCGGAAATTCCGACCGTGTGTACGCGGCATAAGATACTAAATAAAAAGGAGAAAGAATATCTGATACCTAGATTTCCTAGGATACCAGTTATTTATTATTTACCTCAAATTCACAAACAGTTAATTAACCCTCCTGGGAGACCTGTTATCAGCGATATAAACTCCCTCGTCTCAAGGATAGGTGAATATATTGATTTTTTTCCTTCAACCACTAGTTGTAAACACCAGTTCATATATTAAATACACTACACATGTCATTATGGATTTTATGGGAGTCGGTTTACAGGAAGGGGACATTTTAGCCATGGCCGACGTTACCTCCCTGTACACCAATATCTCCCATAGAGATGGTATGGAGGCAGTCAGACATTTTTTAGTTATGGCTGATATATTCCTCCTTCACAGAAAGATTTCATTCTTAAGCTACTTGACTTTGCTATGTCCTTTAATTATTTTTGGTTTAATAAACAATTTTTTTTTACAAATCAAAGGTGTAGCGATGGGAGCTCAATTCAAGCCAAGCCTAGCTAATCTTTTTATGTCTCCTTAGGAGCAGGAGGCAGTATATGGCCAGTCCTGGTCTGCTTTTCTTTTCAACAAGAGGTATATAGACAATGGCCTCCTAATATGGAGGGGAAAGCTATGAGTATTTGCAATAACAAGCACAAGAAAAAGGATTTTCTTTCCCGAGTGCGGCTATCCAGAGTTTTTTCTCATTTATTTTCACCCATGGAGGGAAATCACTCAGTTTCTACAAGATTTTAATTATAATAAAAAAAATATTGAATTGTCTTATACATCTAGTAGTAAGGAGATGCACTTCCTTGATCTGACACTGATGGTGGAGGAGGGAAGTATTGTTACTAAATATTTTTTTAGGAGCACGGACAGAAATAGCTATATTCCCTTCTCCAGCTGTCATAACCCTACTTAGCTTAAAAACATCCTTAAAGCGGAGTTCCACCCAAAAATGGAACTTCCGCTTTATGCACTCCTCATCCCCTTACATGCCACATTTGGCATGTCATTTTTTTTGGGGGGGAGTGGGGGCTTCATTAGGAGGAGGACTGGAGAGGGGGAGGATGGAGCGCCGACGACAGCTAGTGATGAGCGAGTATGGGGGGTCACAGATGGAGGGACACTGAGGGTGGGCGAGAGAGAGTGGGGGCTGAATGGGAGAAACACTGTGATGTGTTTTTTGGACAGTTTTTTTCTCAGTCCAGGAGTAACAGTGTGTGCTTGTAAGATGCGGCAGCCGGCTCCATAGAGCATAAGAGACTCTGGTGTAGAGGAGAAAAGAGAGAGAGCAGCGCAGCTCTAAGAGTAGTGGGTCTGATTACAGTGGGAACTCTATGTGAAAATAAAAAGAAAGTATGTACTCACACTTTGTTTAAAAATATCAGGCACATAGCGGTATCTTTATTTTGTCTGAAGTCCTCGGCCGTCCTCCGGTGTCATGGCTATGGTGGGGAAACGCACGGTCCCTTGCGTCTCGTGGTTCCGAGGTGAGTGCGTCCCAGGATAGGCACGTCAGCAGGATTGATGACGTTGGTAGGCGTGGTTGGAAGCGCTCGCGTTCGGAGCATGCGTGCTCCTTCATCAGGCGGTGTAAACAGCTGCAGCTTGTAGACACATATTTATAGTGGTTGAAGGGGGAAGGGGGAGTGTGGGAGGAAAAAATAAATAAAAATAAAAAATGGGGGCGGTATCTATCTTTATACTTTAAAAAAACTTTAAAAACTTTAAAATTGGCCAACGCTGATCATGTATTAGAGGTGTTGTGAGAAGTTTAAAAGGATCATTCATGTTTGGTAACATAATTTGTGCTGAGATGTTTTGACTGTTAAAAAGGTGTGTAGCAAGAGCAGGGGGGGGGGGGGGGGGGGAAAGGTTATAATGTGGAAGCAATCATGAGGAGGGGAAGGGAATGTGAGTGTGGGCGGGACTGGGAGAGAGAGGGCTGATGGGGATTGTAGTTTGGTGGGTCAATATGTTATAGAATGACAGTAGTGTGGATGAGGTGAGGAATAAAAAATAAAAAGGAAGGATGGCGAAAGGGGTGAAAGATGATGGGTGGAAAATGGAGGATATATTATTTATATATAGGGGAGAGTTTATAGTGTGCATGAAATAATGTGGGCAATTGGAGTGTGCTGCAGAATGGAGATATAGATGTGATCAGAATGAGAAAGAATAGGAAGTGATTAAAATGCTGTATTAAAGAGCTGTATTCAAAAATATATATAAAATCTGTATAAGTAAAATTTATATGAAAGTTATATATATATAAAAAAAAAAAATGATGTTTTTAGATAATAAGGAGAAATTCCATGAAAGTGTACATATATATATACACATGTAAAAATACATTATATATATATATATATATATATATATATATATATAAACAGGTGCAATGGCTCCTAGTTTCAGGAAATACATGTAGATGATGGGGGGAAAAAATTAAAGAGATGGAAATGGTGTGATGGAGGAGGGAAGTGACGCTTGCTCTGATGACTGTTGGTGACCGGTAAAAATAAGAAGGGGGGGGGACGACTTGGGAGGTTTTATGGTTTATATGAGATTTTTTGCAAGCATGTATATATATATATATATATATATATATATATATATATATATATATAACACACTTTACAAGGGCTGGTCCTTTGGAGTGGGGGAGGGGTGTTTCGAAGAAGGTGGTAGGGTATTTTTGTGCGGTGGGGGGAGGATTTTTTGGGGAGGGGGAAAAAAAAAAAAGGGGGGATGGGGGACGAGTGGTGGCTAAAAAATGGAGGCTAAAAAATGGAGTGGATTTCGATCTCCTCGTTGAGTCCTCCTGGCTTGAGACTGTCCAGGGTGTAGATCCAGAAGGTTTCCCTCTCGCATAGGCGTTTGATGCGTTCCGCTCTAGGGAAAGTGTCAGGGATGGTTTCTATGGCCCAAACATGTAGGCCATTGGTGGAGCCTTGGTGGAATTCCGTAAAATGTCTTGGGATAGTCAGGTTCTTCTTTTCCTCGATCGATCGTCTGTGTTCACCAAATCTTTTTCGTAGTGTTCGGGTAGTGCGGCCTACATAGAGTAGGTTACATGGGCAGGAGAGACAATATACTACGAATTCCGTAGAGCAGTTGTAGAATTGGTCAAGTTTGTAAGTTTGTTCTTTTGTGGTAAAATGTTTCTGTTTGTGTTGAACAAATTTGCATGTAAGACAGTTGTATTTTCGGCATTGGTACATGCCTTTGACTTCTAAAAAAGTGGTTGTGCGATTTGAATTGGTTTTTCGTGTCTTCAATTTACTGGGTGCTATTTTTCTTTTTAGGTTTTGTGCTCTTCTGTATGTAATTTTCGGTTTTTCGTCCAGACTGTCTTTGAGGTGGGGGTCTTCTCGTAGGATGGGGACTTCCTGTCTCACTTCCTCCTTCCGCCCAGGAACCGCCTAGGCGACTCCTCCCTCTAGGCGATCTCCTGGGACACGTGACAGGTCCCAGGAGATCACCTATCCACTCCGGGAGCGCAGCACGACTCGCGCATGCGCCGTGCGTGCCCGGCCGTGAAGACGAAAGCTGTCAAGGCCGGGTGCCCTGAGTGGCAATGGAGGCGCCGGAGAAGAGGAGGGGGAGAGGAGCGACACTCCGTTCGGCCGCATCGCTGGACCGTGGAACAGGTAAGTGTCTGTTTATTAAAAGTCAGCAACTACACTTTTTGTAGCTGCTGACTTTTAAAATGCCTGGAACTCCCCTTTAAGGGAAAGTTCGTACGGATGCATAGGAATTGCACCAATATATCTTAGTATTTCTCACAAAGCAATATTCTAAAGGAGAGATTTTTGCAGAAAGGTTATACTGAAGTTGATTTAGATACGCTTATTCACTAAGTAGCACAAATGGATAGATCCTCTTTGCTCACAAATAAAAGTAAAGATACAGAATCTAATTTTTCCTGTCCTTTTATAACAAACTTCTCTACGCAACATTGGTAGGTCTGCAGAATTATTAAACGCCATTGGGATATCCTTAAGCAGGCTCTGCCCTCAAACACATTCTACCAGCTAAACCTGTTTTCAGGAGGGCTCCTAGCCTCAGGGATAGGATTACACCTAACATTATCAATCCCCCGCATAAGGTTGAACCCTTTGCCAATATGAAGGGTTTCTATCCATGTAACAGATGTGCTATTTGTAGTGTTAATGGACATAAACACTGGGAAAAAAATGTCCTCTACTGAAATGGGTAGACAGTATGAGATAGATTTGTTTATTTCTTGTGACTCTACCCACGTCGTGAACCTTCTCTAATGTACTTGTGGAAAGTAGTACATGGTCAGAACCGCTAGATGTCTAAGGGATAGGTTTAGAGAGCACATCTAAAATATTAAACATGGGTATAAACATCACAGCCTTTCATCTCATTTTAGAAGGGTAAATGCTAGAAACCCCAGAGATCTTAAATTTGTTGGCATTGATAAACGTAGAACACAGTGGAGGGGTTGCAACAAGAAACAAGAAGTGTCTAAGCTGGAAGTACGCAGTATACATAAATCATAATGTTTTACCCCTTTTGGGCATAATCGAAAAGGGACATCAATTGCTTTATTCATTAGAAATAATGATATGTGTTTCCCTTTTAAGTAGTTGTTTTAAATGTTTTATTATGATGTCTATATTATTGCCTAGCTGCTGGTCAGCTAGAGTTTATGTTCTGTTGAACTCTGCAGCCTATTGTCAATTGTAGTTTAAAATTTTTTTTTTTTATTTCAACATGGTTTAAATAGATATGTATCTTTTTTGTACATTCTATTATTTTCATACTTTTTTTGTATTTATGAGTGGCGAATCAATACTGCTCTCCAGTCAGCATGTCAAATTGCTGTAATAATACTTTTCGGTCCCTTTTCTAGTTATTTATTTACCATTTTTCGTCGGGAACTAGTTTGATATAACAGGAGACACTGCTATTCCAATCCTTAGGGATGGCATTTGTCTTTTATCGAAATGGACACAGCCGTGCGATAAAATGGCCGCATAGTCATTTCTGGCTTCGTATCATAGGCAAAATGGCAGACGGAACACTTCCAGTTCTCATTAAGTGGAGGGCCACCCTAAAAAAAAAAAGAGCATAAATATTCTTTAAAAAAATAAAATAGAAAAATATTTGAAAAAAAAAAAAAATGTACCTTACCAGAAATCCCTGTTGCTAGGCAGTCTTCCTAATCTGCCTCCTTCCTACTCCACGGTGATCTTCGGTCTTCTCTCCTCCTCCGCGTTGTCTTCTTTGTAATGGGACGCGCTGTGTTCTGGGAGCTGTGTGTTCCCTAACACAGCGCGTCCCATTCACAAAGTGCCGAGCGACTCGCGCATGCGCAGTAGAAAACGGGCAGTGAAGCCGCAAGGCTCAACTGCCTGTTTTCCTTAGTGAGGATGGCGGCGCTGGGACCCGAGAGCCGAGGGACATGTCGGCCTCGGCGGCCGACATTGCGGGCGCCCTGGAAAGGTAAGTGTACTTATTAAAAGTCAGCAGCTACTTTCTTTTTAGCTGCTGACTTTTAAATAGAATTTTTTACAGCTGAAACACAGCTAATTGAGCACCGAGAGTGGAGCAGATTTGTGAAGTTACATAAACAAGTCTGACTTCTGACACTAGAGGACCCCTTGATAACGTCCTATAGAACGAAACCGTCAGAGTCTAATGCTGATGTCACGCCGCTATCCGATCCCGTGTCGGCAGCGGCACTAAATGTAAGGATTGTTTGTTACATTCTGCCTTTTACTGTTGATGCAACTGAAATAAAGCTGCTACACTATAAGGACTGTATCTGGCTGTTTGTAAGCTTTATCTATCATAGCCTTATCCTGATGAGGAGTGTCGCTGGACAGCCCATTTTACTGGATGACTGATACTTACTGAACGCATGTTTGCTGCTGTAATGGCAGCCATCCTTTCTGGTGAGTGTCCATTCCACTGGGGTCTGGTGGCTAATCTTGGAGCACTTCATTGGATCACTTTTCTTCACTTCAAGATACACTAGTTGATGTTAATGTACACCATTACACTGGATTTACTTTCACATGCTTTATCCTGTTATGAGGATTCTGTGCATGAGCTTTTATGGTTCTGCTGTAAGGACTTTAATTAATAATATTTTTATGGACTTTTTTTTCACTTTTTTATAACTGTTTGTCACATATGAAATTTTTTAGCGCTGCACTTTTTTTGAATATTGTTTATAAGTTGGGTATCTTACTTATCTGAGCCAGTGGCCACTCCATCACAGTGCAGAGATATATATCTTTTTACTTCTTAATGCTGCTGTTCAAAAGAGCACCCCATGCTCCTTCATCCAGAGTGGGGGAAATTTAATACAGGATGTGTGTTATTGGCCAGATCACTAGGTGAAAACAGAGGGAAAAATGCCTAAAAAAGAAAACTAATGCAGCCACCACGTCTAATGATTGGTAAGCTGCAATATATAACATTTTTGGCTTTGGATTTAATACCGCTTTAATTGATTCATACATACAAATGTTGTATATATAGTATAGTGAAGATTCGTCATTGAAAGAATCAATGAGATGTCGCCAAAGTCCATGATTTACTTGTCAGAGAAGTAGAATTCAAGGTAACCTTTAACAAAAAATCCATGGAAGTGATAGAATTCTTGACACAGAATAAATCTTGTGATGTTGACAGGGCGATGTTGATCCATGATCAGCTAGGTAAATTAATTTTAATTTTGTTATTAAATTCACAGGCCGGTCACAGGGAATTCAGCTGATAGAGCTGTGAGCTGTGATTACCAAGTTGTTTTTTTTATAAAAATAAACCTTTGTAATTCACTTCACTATTACTTTGTATTATAGTGGGTAAATTATAGCATTGCAAGTAACTTTGAGCACTGTGGGTAATTCATAGTAACTTGGGGTTTTGTGAATATAGTGTGAAACTTGGAGTACTGTCAGTAATTTGGAGTAACTTGGAGCATTGTAAGTACTTGGACTACTGTGAGCAATTTGGAGTAACTTGAAATATTGTATAGAGAGTATTTTCTATATAACAGGGACATTGCGAGTCTCAGGATCACTTCATCACTGCATTCTCCCTGTTTGTGTCCACCTGCTGGGTGATTGATGTGGTCAGTCACCTGTTATAACAAAGTCAAACGTTCTATCCTTTGCTTGTGATAGCGGAAGATAACTGTGTTGTTGCTAAACGAGCTCCCTGTCTGCCCTGCTTTACTAGTTTGGATTTCCCTGTGTATGACTTCATACCGGATTATTGGACTATTCCCTGAACTCAGCATGCCTTTTACCTGGACTGTCATTGAACCACGCTACCAGTCTGCTAACTGCAAGTAGTCTGTTTGCCCAGCATAGCATTGTGTATAAGTCCTGGGGGCAACCAAGTACCGGTTGGCCTGCTTGCCTTAAGGGAAAGGGGGCTGCTAGAGGTGAATCACACAGTAGCTAGCTATAGTGTCTGACCACCTGCGTTGGGGTAGCCTTTAACACAAAAAATTTCTGCCAAAATGGACTCTACACAGGCTCGCTTATTTGCTGAGGAAATTTGCAAACTAACGCGATAAGTCCAGGAACTGTCTTTGCGTGTAAATGCACCTCCAACAATAATGCAGGAGCCAGAGCCCAAAGTTAACCCACCTGATCGTTTTTCTGGTGACCCCCGTGTGTTTTCCAACTTTAAAAATAGTTGTATGCTATACTTTAAGCTTAAGCCACACTCCTCTAGTTCTGAAGCGCAGCTGGTTAACCTGATTATTACATGGTTGCGGGGGAATCCCCAGTCTTGGGCTTTTAGTCTCCCTATAGATGACCCAGTCAGAGGGTCAGTTGAAGCCTTTTTCAAAGCCTTAGGCCTCATTTAGACGAGGCGGATCTGCTTGCACAGAGTCCGCCTCTGTCCGCCGGGTCAGCAGGAGATTTCTCCATTGATCTCCGCTGAGCCGGCGGATGACAGGTCCCTCTCTGCTCAGTGAGCGGGAAGGGGCTTGTCGAGCGCCGCTGGAAAGCAGATGGACATGCTGTCCATTTTCAACTGATCTCACCCGATCCGATCCCCAAGTGACGGATCCATAAGTAGGGCCATCCATCTGCCTTTAGCGGATTGGACCATGTTGGTTGTCAGCGGACATGTCACCACTGACATCCATCGCTCCATAGACCAGCAAGGAGCGCCTGTTCAGGTCCGCCGTCAAAACTGACTGACTGAACAGGCCAACAGTGTGAAAGGGGCCTTAGGTTTACTGTATGATGATCCTGACCGTGTCCATTCAGCTGCAGCTAACCTTAGGTCATTATATCAACACACAGCTGAACAATACTGTTCTGATTTCCGCTGCTGGGCACCTGACTGGGTGGAATGACTCAACTCTAAGAAGCCAGTTCAGATTAGGTTTATCAAACTCCATCAAAATCTCATTGGTAGACTACCCTGAACCAAAGCCATCCGTATAGACAGGCATTTACGGGAAAGTTATTTTTTCCGGAAAGGTTTGTTTTTACGGGAAAGTTTTGTTTCTTTGCCCCCTTTTCTTCATTTCCTGAGCCCTCTCAGCCTCTCCAGGAGGATGAGCCCATGCAAATTGGCTCTACTAGACATGTGCATTTTGTTTTGTTCTGAATCGAAATTCGGACAAATTTTTCATTAATCGGAAATTCGTATGCATCTGAATTTCCGAATTACGAATTTAAACGAATCCGAAAAAAAACGAATGAATTTGAAAACAAATTTGAATCGAATCGAAAAAAAAATTCAAATTGAATTAGAAAAAAATTGAAAACGATTTTCTAAAAAATACAATAGAATATAAAATAATAAAAAAATAGAAATATATATATATATATATATATATATATATATATATATATATATATATATATATGTATATATATATGTGTGTAGCGCCAACACTTTTTAAAAGTGTGCGCTATAATGCAAATTTAGTTTAGTTCTGGGGGTTAATTGTATAGGTTTTTACTTTGGCATCAGTTTGGCTGGGCTGTACTGGAGTTCTGCCTGGTCATAGGTGCAGTGAGGCACCTGTGACAGGCTGAGAACCAAGCCTGGTTGGATGTGTTAGGTACCAATATTTCTCAGAGCCAATCTGTCCTCGCTGTGTGGTCTGGGAAGGGGTATTTAAGATGCTAAAGTCACGTGTTCAGGGTTCGGCTTGCTCTTTGATTCCTGGTTCTGGTCCGGACCAACCCCGTGAGGGGTTCCCGGACCCAGGAGTGTCTGCCGTCCCCGAGAGCATGGTCACCCTGACCAGCCCCAGAGGCCCTCATGGTCTGGGGTGGGGATCCGTCCGTTCCCGAGCCTCGGAACTGGCTAGTTCGAGGCCCAGTAACTGAAGGAGGATTCTGAAGTGTCCCGGTGTGCTCTCGGCATTGGAGAGGCACAACAACTCGTACAAGCGACCAGGGGAGGACTCTTCAGAGGAGTGCCAAGAAGCTGGCTGCTTGGTAAGAGTTGTATGGACACTAGTGAATCCGCATTTCTTATGGTATCGCCAAGGTGGCTGAAAGATCCAGGTACCGTGGGAAAAGTTCCTAATTTATCTTCAGTTACAACCTAGTCTGTGGCAGAGACTTTGCAAATTTTCGGATCACTTGTTGGCTGCTAAATCTACAGTTTATCCAGCAGTGAAGCGCCCAGTTGCGAGTGGCTACTCTCTGGGCTAAAGACACATTCAATTGATGTCAGCAGTTCTCAAGTGCCTGAGTTTTATCATCCGTGCCCTCTATTCCCAATTGAGAGACTGTGTTGTAGTTGGATGTTACCCTTGCTAATAAAAATCCTTAAAAGGACTTTTGCATGTCAGCTTCTGAAGTTACTGGGTACTAACCCTGGGAACCCCTAGACACCGAACCACAAGCTACAAAGAGGAGGTAATTGGTAAGCCCAGAAAATTCATAGCCGCCCTCAGGGAAGATGGCGCTACATATATATATATATATATATATATATACATAATTTTTTTATTATTCTATTTTATTCTTTTTCTATGCTTTTCTTTTCTATCATTTTCTATTGTATAAGTCTTTTCTATTCAAATTTGAATTCATTCAATATGAAATTCGAATTTCGGAACATGGCTTCTGAAGTTCGAATTTCGTATAGAATGAATTCAAATTTGAATAGAAAAGATTAGAATAGAAAAACAATAGAACAGAATAAAATATATATATTATATTTTTTTCTATTCTGTTCCATTTGTTTTTCTATGCTATTCTTTTCTATTCTAAACTTTTCTATACGAATTTGAATTCATTCTATGCGAAATTCGAGTTTCGGAAGATGGCTTCTGAAATTCGAATTTCGTATAGAATGAATTTTAAATTGGAATAGAAAAGATTTGAATAGAAAAGAATAGACTAGAAAAACAAAAGAACAGAACAGAATATAATATAATATATATATTTTATTCTGTTCTATTGTTTTTCTAGTCTATTCTTTTCTACTTTTTTTTCTAAAGTTTTCTATTCAAATTCATTTTTTACGAAATTCGAATCTCAGAAGATGGTTTTATATATATATATATATATATATATATATATATATATATATATATATATATAATATTTTTTTCTGTTCTATTGTTTTTCTATTCTGTTCTAATCTTTTCTATTTGAATTCAAATTCATTCTATTTGAATTCAAATTCTATACATCCCATCCACCCATCCCATCCATACATCCATCCATCCCATCCATCCATTCCATCCATCCATCCATCCCATCCATCCATCCCATTCCATCCACCACATCCACCCATCCATCCCATCCATCCATCCATCCATCCCATCCATCCACCACATCCATCCATCCATCCCATCCATCCACCACATCCATCCATCCATCCCATCTATGATAGATGGATGGGATGGATCCATCCATCGACCCCATCCATCCATCCATCTCATCTGTCCACCCATCCCATCCATCCATCCCATCCATTCCATTCATCCATCCATCTCATCCGTCCGTCCATCCACCCATCCCATACATCCATCCATCCTCCCATCCATCCATCCCATCCATCCATCCATTCATTCATCTCATCCGTCCACCCATCCATCCGTCCACCCATCCATCCATCCATCCATTCCATCCATCTTATCCATCTCATTCATCCATCCCATCCATCCATCCACCCCATCCACCCATCAACTCCATCCATCCATCCCATCCATTACATCACATCCATTCCATCCCATCCATCCATCCCATCCATCCATCCCATCCACCCACCTGCTCCCTGCCAATCCAAGTTGGGGATTGGTCAAGGCTCCTCAAGATACCCCAGGCAGCTCCACCTCTCCTTTCTAGCACCTTCTAGAAAGAAGTGGGAGGTGACAGTGATGCTACCTGTGAGTCACCCAGCCCTACCCTGAGCCACTCCCAGCCCAGAATGAAAACTAACAGACCTAGCCCCCAGTTGAGGCCTGCCTAAATTTTCCTACTCTACAGAACCTTCCTCACTCTAGCACCTTCCTAACTAGAGTGTGCTAGACTTGCATTAACCACTTCACTTCAATCACATACCTGTACTTAATTTTTTAAGATGTGATGCCTTAAGCTGCAGGCATCACCCCGCTACCGTTCAGCTTTTTTGTATTCACCACCGATGCTACTAAGCAGCCTCGCGGCTGTTCTTAAAAGGAGAAGACGTCCCTTCCGCCTCTCAGTTTGGGGAGACTCGAGCCACCGGCACCCGACCAAAGCTGCATTTGGATTTGATCGGGTCTCCGATGTAGAAACCTAAAAGCGATGTCACTTCTGGTTTACTCGGCAGCCAACAGCGCCAATATTAAGTCTTCAAAATTTCTGATCTTGTAGTTTATTTAATACTTTAAAGTGCAGAGGAGGAGTTTGGCGTCTTTTGGACCCCAGATCCCTCCATAAAGAGTACCTGACACTGTCTATTGCTAGCACAAGGGTTTTTATGATTTTATTTTTTGCCACAAGTAGCACTTTTAGAAAAGAGAATAGCAAAGTAGGGGAATCCCTCATTAGCAAACCTATCAAAAACAGATGGTTGTATAGGTTTAAACCAAAGACTGAAAATTGCTAATTACAAATCTCTGAACTATAAAATACTTGTAGTAAATCCGCCCCAGGCAGCAACAATTGCCTCGGGTTAGTAGCTCTTAAGCTTGGAGGCAAAACCCCCTCTCCGGGATTGGGGAGGGATAGGGCATTTGAAGAAAAGTTTGAGTTCAAATGAGAAAATGGGATGGACTCACCCGGGACAGGGGCTTTTGGAGGGGACTGAATGCTTGCCTACTGCTTATGGGCCCTGGATTTTGGGGAACAGTGCTTTGTGAGGGATGTATGCCTGGGGACCCTTGCTGTGTTTCATTGGATTCAGGCACATGTCCCCCCAAGACAGACTCTGGGATATGCCACATTAGAAATTGTGACTGCCTTATATACTGTTGGGACTCGTAGCAGATGCTGAGGTCATCAACTCCAGCCACCTGTCTGTCTGCTATAATGTGTTTATTGTAAATAAGTCCAGTGTGGCTTCTAAGTCTTTCACTCATTGTTTGTAGGGATGGGCCAAACACCCCCCTGTTCAGTTCGCAGCAGAACATGCGAACAGGCAAGAAATTTGTTCGAACACCGTTCAAGTCTATGGGACACGAACATGAAAAATCAAAAGTGCTCATTTTAAAGGCTTATATGCAAGTTATTGTCATAAAAAGTGTTTGGGGACCCAGGTCCTGCCCCAGGGGACATGTATCAATGCAAAAAATAATGCTTAAAGTGAAACAATAGTGTAATATTCCTAATTGACTCACGGGTCAGCATAAGCTACACAGCTCCATACACAACAAACTGTGATGCCCTGTCTGTTCCGACACCTTTCTATCAGAACCAGCATTCACTTTTTTCAGCAATTTGAGCTCCAGTTGCTCTTCTCTTGCCTTGGACTTCACAGGCCAGCCTTTGTTACCCATGTGCACTATTAAGCCTTCACCACTTATAACCCTGTCCCCGGTTGGCCGGTTTTCCTTCCTTGGACTATATTCTGTCTGTCCTGACCACTACATCCCGCAAGAGCTACAGTATTGGAGTTGCTCTGATCCAGTCAGCTAGACCAGGGGTCTCCAAACTTTGTTAGCCTTTTTCCAGCCCCTGGGACAATATTCCTCCCAATGATATGAGGCACAATTCCTCCCACTCACACCAACAATGGGGCACAATTTCTTCTACTGATACCAATGATGGAGTACTATTCCTCCCGCCATAGGTGTGCACAGCCTATTGCATTAGGGTTTGCACCCCAAAGCCCACACACATGAACGCCACCTGCTGCCACTGGAAGGGGCCGTGGTAGTGGGAGCCAGTTGATTGGGAGCATATTACTATACACTGTTAATATGTGTGTAATGTGTTCCTAAAGACGAACCTAGATTTCAATTTAATGGGGATATTTACAATGGCCACTGGCACCCTCAACCACCCACCTGGTGCTGCTCCTGCTAATGCACATGTTCCTATGCCTTTCCACTAATACCAATGATGGGGCACTACTCCCCCTTCTACTGACCGCCAACACTGAGGCTGTAATTATTCTCACTGATGCTGGGCCCTGGGGATTATATCGACCCCCACTGGCCACAATTCAGCCCCCATAAAGTCTGAAGTATAGTAAACTGTCCCTTTTTTGTTTGGAGACCCCTGACCTTTTTTTTTTTTTTTTTCTGCTTTCAACACATCAACTTCAGGGAAAACATTTTTACTGGCTGCCTAATATATCCCACCTACTCTCAGATGCCATTGTAAGAAGATAACCAATTTCATTCACTTTACCTGTCAGTGGTGATAATATTATGGCTGGTCAGTGTATCTTACCAGCAGGGACATAAAAAGCAATACAATTCTAACACCATCCAAAAGTATGCAAAACAAATTTGCCTTTTTATTAACTTTTAAATAAGATAAATAGTCTTTATCTCAAATCTACCAATTGCTGTCCACATGCTCCATTAGTTCTTCACCAAAACCTCTTCAATAAAGTCATTTTTTTCCCCATTTAATGGTTTTATTAAAGGTTTACAGTACAAAGAAGCAAAACGCCAATGAGGTAAACCCAGAGACAATTAGTATACGTTCGCATCACAAGTTAGTGCCATTATTAAGTCTGTTACAGATGTGCTTACGCTATTGAACTATACATAAATATCTAGGAAATATGTAAGATTATAAGTAAAGTGAGGGTTCACAATGAGATATAATGTAGGTTGATAGGACATCTAGCATATAAAAAAAGTAGAGAATAAGGTGAGAAAAAGAAAGAGAGAAATGAAAAGAGGAAGGGGGTAACAAGGAAGTCCCTCGAGGTATCCACACTGCTCAAAGGTGTAACACCCTTTTGTCTTGTGGGTATAGAAAAAAAAAAGCTCATAGTTTTCCATTAATAATAGTTCCATTTGGAAAAATAAACTTGGAAGTTTAATACTTCCAAGAGTGGCTGTAAGAGTCCAGGGCTTACTACGCGTTTACTAGGGATGAGCCGAACACCCCCGGGTTCGGTTCGCACCAGAACCTTCGAACGGACCGAAAGTTTGCGCGAATTTTTGAACCCTATTCGTTATAATGGACGCGAACGTTCGAAATCAAAATTGCTAGTTACAATGGCCAATATGCATGTTAATGTCATAAAACAGGTTTGGGGACCCGGGTCCTGCCCCAGGGGACATATATCAATGCAAAAAGAACTTTTAAAAACTAACGTTTTTTCGGGAGCAGTCATTTTAATGATGCATAAAGTGAAAAAAAAAAAGTGAAATTTTCCTTTAAATATGGTACCTGGGGGGTGTCTAAAGTATGCCTGTGAAGTGGCATGTGTTTCCCGTGTTTAGAACTGTCCCTGCACAAAATGACATTTGTAAAGGAAAAAAAGCCATTTAAAACCACTTGCGGCTTTAATGTCATGTCTTGTCCTGGCCGCCATATGGCTGAAAATCCTTGAGAAAAATGGCATGGCTACCCCATCACCCCCCCCCCCACCCCAGCCCCTTTGGGTCTTGTATGGATATTAAGGGGGACCCCGCACCCAAAATAAAACCCTATACCTACAACCCTATATACTCTGAACAGCAGTATATAGGTGGTGCAAACAAGACACGGACTGTAGGTTTGTTCTTAAGTAGAATCTGAACAGGTACATTATGAAGTGTAGCTCCATCCCAAAAAAATCTATTTTTAAGCTTTTTGGAGAACATAGGGAGGGGTTATCACCCCTGTAACATTTGCTGTCTTTGCACATCTGTTCAGAACATTTCACCTCACTTTCCGTCCCAATGACAAATGTTTTTGGAAAAGTGGGGTTTTAATTGAAACAAGGATTGGTGATAAAGCATCAGTAGAGAGGAGATACCTTTTTCCCAAATTAAATCTAACAGGATAGAATTTCCCTTCCTAGGGGTAGATTTCCTCTCACTTCCTGTTTTCTCTTTCCGTTTACAAGTAGGAGTCGTTTGTAAGTTGGATGTTTGAAAGTAGGGGCCTGCCGTATATACTCTGCAGAAATTTGCCCTATTAGATGTTGGTGTAGCCACAAGACTGGTGGGCACAGGAATGGGCCCTGCTGTGAGTTAATAGATCAAGATTTGTAATTGCATGCACCTGTTGAACAGGGCAGAAAAATTGGGCCTTTGGTGGTGGTGGTGGTGGACGGTGTTGCCACAAGACTGTAAGCCCTCACAGTTACTCTTGGTGGGTGCAGGAATGGGCCCTGCTGTGAGTTATTAGATCAAGATTTGTAATTGCATGCACCTGTTGAACAGGGCAGAAAAATTGGGCCTTTGGTGGTGGTGGTGGTGGTGGTGGACGGTGTTGCCACAAGACTGTAAGCCCTCACAGTTACTCTTGGTGGGTGCAGGAATGGGCCCTGCTGTGAGTTATTAGATCAAGATTTGTAATTGCATGCACCTGTTGAACAGGGCAGAAAAATTGGGCCTTTGGTGGTGGTGGTGGAGGACGGTGTTGCCACAAGACTGTAGGCCCTCATAGTAACTCTTGGTGGGTGCAGGAATGGGCCCTGCTGTGAACTATTAGATCAAGATTTGTAATTACACGCCCCTGTTATACAGGGGCTGAAAAATTGTGCCTTAGGCATTGGTGCTGGTGCCACAACACTGCAAGCCCTCACAGATACTGTACTCTGAGCACAGCAATGAGACCTGTTGCAAAGCATTGCCTAAAAATTGTAATTACACGCCCCAATAGGGGCTGAAAAATTGTGCCTTAGGCACTGGTGCTGGTGCCACAACACTGCAACCCCTCACAGATACTGTACTTGGAGCACAGCAGTCACACCTGTTGCGAAGCATCTTTTTAAAAAATTGTAATTACACGCCCCTGTTATCCAGGGGCTGAAAAATTGTGCCTTAGGCATTGGTGCTGGTGCCACAACACTGCAACCCCTCACAGATACTGTACTTGGAGCACAGCAGTCACACCTGTTGCGAAGCATTTTTTTAAAAAATTGTAAGTACACGCCCCTGTTATACAGGGGCTGAAAAATTGTGCCTTAGGCACTGGTGTGGTGGCATGGATCATTGAGGAGGAGGAAGAGGATAGTCAGTGAACATAACAGGACAGTCACTCAGCATCAGCATAGGCAGTCTTGAAGGGATGTGACATTATAAATGATTCAGTTATATCCGCTTCAGGTGCCTGGTAGCTGGTGGTGATCCAAGACTGATTCATTTTTATGAAGGTCAGTCGATCAACCGAGTCGGTGGACAGGCGCACCCTATGATCGGTGACAAATCCTCCAGCAGCACTGAATGTGCGTTCGGAAAGAACGCTGGAGGCAGGACAGGCCAGTAGCTCAATTGCATACTGTGCAAGCTTTGGCCAGTGATCCATCCTCAGGACCCAGTAAGCCAGAGGATTTTCGGTGGGAAAGGTGTCCAAGTCTGACCTTGCCCCTAGGTATTCCTGCACCATGTATATCAGACGCTGGCGATGGTTGCTGGAACCGATCATACCTTGGGGCTGCGGACTAAAAAATTGTCTGAACGCATCGGTCAGACGTCCACCTTCCCCACCGCTCCTTCTGCTACTGACCGAAGCCTCAGCAACTCGTCGTCCAGGACCAGGAGTTTGTAACCTCCCAGTTTCTGGGAACGCGTTGCACAGACCTTTCTGCAAGGCCTCCCTGAGATGTCTCATCCTCTGCTCCCTCTGCGACGGCAAGATAAGGTCCGCAACCTTACCCTTGTACCGTGGATCAAGGAGAGTGGCCAGCCAGTAATGGTCCCTCTCCTTGATCCGAAGAACACGAGGATCCTTCCGCAGGCTTTGCAGGATCAGGGAGGCCATGCTACGTAGGTTAGCTGAGGCATTCGGTCCGGAGTCTTCTGAGTCACTGAGGATGACATGATCGCCAGCCACCTCCTCCCAGCCACGTACAAGTCTACTGGTTTGTTGGGACTGTACATCATCCCTAAAAGACTGCTGCTGCTGATGCTGAGTGCCAGGCTCCACCTCCATGCTCACACAATCCTCCTCCTCCTCCTCCTGTGTGATGGGTGGGACATCCATTCATCCATCCATCCCTCCCATCCCATCCCTCCATCTATCTATCCATCCGTCCAATCCATCTATCCATCCAAACATCCCATCCATCTTTCCATCCATCCAATCCATTCCATTCATCCATCCATCCATTCCATCCATCCTATCCCTCCATCTATCTATGGTAATGGAAATTTGTAGTTTCTATATATAATTGTATTCTATTTTGTATGTATTGCACACGGCCCTCACTGTGCACACGGCACTAATAATGTTTTCAGTACATGTTTACATTCTTTCGAGTCCTGATTAGAATTAGCCTGCCTATGATTAGCCCCTTGTTACCATAAACGTACAATTGTAATATTAATGTGATACCTACGTAATCATGTGTATAAAAACCTTCAATTGCGTCATAATAAAGGAGAACGGTTATTTGGAAAGATGCTGAGCGTATCTTTTGTGTCTGTTCCCTACTGCAGTAGTTATTAATAATTTGGAACCACTAATCAATATGAGGATAGGAGTTGCCTATCTATAAATTTCCAGGACACATCCATCTATCCCATCCATCCTATCTATCACATCCATCCATCAATCCACCCATCCATCAATCCACCCATCCCATCCATCTAATCCATCCATCCATATATCCCATCCATCCGTCAATCCATCCATCCCATCCACCCCATCCATCCACTCTATCCATCCCATCCATCTAATCCATCCATCCCATCATCCATCCACCCACCCTATCCATCCATCCCATCCATCTCATCCATTCATCCATCCATCCTATCCACCCATCCATCCCATCCATCCCATCCATCTAATCCACCCATCTAACCATTCTATCCATCCCATCCATCCATCCATCCACCCCATCCATCAATCCCATCCATCTCATCCATCCTCCCCATCCATCCATCCCATCCCCTCCATCCATCCCCTCCATCCACCTCATCCATCTATCCCCTCCATCCATCCATCCATTCTATCCATCCATCCAGCCATCTCATCCATCCACCCTCCCACCCATTCAATCCATCCATCTCATCCATCCCATCCATCTCATCCATCCGTCAATCCATCCATCCTTCCATCTCATTCATCCATCCCATCCATCTCATCCATCCATCCATCCATCCACCCACCCCATCCATCCATCCCATCGATCCATCCATCCATCCCATCCATCCCATACATCTAATCCATCCATCCCACCCATCCTTCCACCCCATCCACCCCATCCATCCCATCCATCCCATCCATCTAATCCATCCATCCATTCCATCCATCCATCCCATCCACCCCATCCTCCATTCAGCACCTTCTTAAAAGAAAGCACTGAAATTGACAGCTACAGTCCTCATTTTCTATGACCTATGGTGATGAGGAAAATCCCTTGGCGCCAGAGCCTCCTGGCCCTTTAAGGGGTTTCAGATGCCAGGAGGCAGGGTGGGGTTTATGATCATGTGACCACCATGATTGTCTATCACACCAGTCACATAATTGTAAAGCTTTCTGTTAGTCACCGGTAACTGTTGGGAGCGCACAGGGCGTGTGCTCTCGGTACAGCTGTGTTTACAAAATGATATGAAAATCTGCGGCCGCTCAGAGAGGCCACATATTTGTGTACTGTCGGTGCAAAGGAGGTAAAAAGGCCAGCTAGGAAATGCACCACTATGCAAACAGTGTGGCCAAAGGAGCTGATTGTAGATACATATAAACCGAACTCTTGGATTAGTTAAAGGCTAAATTCACCTCATTGCATGCATTGTGATAGTACATAGCCCCAAGAGCTGTGCAGTGAATACTCCAAGTGTGAGGTCTGTTACACAGGCTGGTGTGGGTGGTTATAATATACTGTATAAGTGCAGCAGAGATTGGGAGAAGGGTGTTAGGGTGATGTGAGCTAGTTCATCTTTTCATAAAAAAATTACAAACCAAGCTTAAATTTTTGGTTTTCACTTGTTAGAGCCACAAAATTATTACATATAACTTCTCAATGAATTATACTAATTAACCTCGGGATAAACCTTTTAATACAGAAAACTAAAAGACTGAGAATTTGTCCAGAGTCAAAAAAGGTTGTTTGAACTTCAGAACAATGGGTCGTATCGGTGCGCAAACAGGAAAGACCTGGACCCAGAAGTAAAGTAAACTTTTTTCTTAAACTGAAATTGTTCACAAGGCTTTCAGAACTTACAAGTGTTACTGCTGCCAAGCGAGTGAAAAACAAACCTAAACCTTTCTATTCAGCTGACCAAGAGTCAACACTATTAAATTCGATGACTGTGTCCTCTATTATTCAACTTAAAGTGGAAGTAAAACCAACTATAATTTTAAGCCAAGGAAGCTGTCAGCTTGGTCTCTGTTTACTCTTCAACTGCCATTAAGCTGCACATATGATCAGTTGATTGGATGGTTTATCAGGTTCTATGGGGTTGAGGTCAGGACTTGGTGCAGGCCAGTCAAGTTCCTCCACCCCAAACTCGCTCATCCATGTCTTTATGGACCTTGCTTTGTGCACTGGTCCAAATCCTTGGGTGGAGGGGGGATTATGGTGTGGGGTTGCTTTTCAGGGGTTGGGAACTCTTAAGGCATCAGCATACCAAGACATTTTGTACAATTTCATGCTCCCAACTTTGAGGGAACAGTTTGTGCATGACCCCTTCCTGTTCCAACATGACTGCACACCAAAGCACACAGCAAGGCCCATAAACACATGGATGAGCACATTTGGGGTGGAGGAACTTGACTGACCTGCACAGAGTCCTGACCTCAACCCAATAGAACACCTTTGGGATGAATTAGAGCAGAGACTGTGAACCAGGCCTTCTCGTTATACATCAGTGCCTGATTTCACAAATGCACTTCTGGAAGAATGGTTAAACATTCCGATAGACACACTCCCAAACCTTGTGGACAGCCTTCCAGAAGAGTTGAAGCTGTTATAGCTGCAAAGGGTGGGCCAACTCAATATTGAACCTTGCGGATTAAGACAGAGATGCCATTAAATTTCATGCACATGTAAAGGCAGGCGTTCCGATACTTTTGGTAATATAGAGTAGGTAAATTCATTTTGCTCATATACCGGTTTGTACATTGGATGTATGTACTGTTAATAACCTTTTCTTATATAAAGCTTGCATTATTTCCATACATGCGTGCATCTTTATACTTATGCAAGAGGAAAATGAAAAAAAAGTGCCAAGCAGGCATAGTGAAGCACAGTTTGTTAAAGGATAAAAAATGATATAAACAGCAATGGCACTCACAAGCGGGTGTGATGGGGGATGAAGTTTGCAGTGGATGAGAAGTCCAAGTGTGAACCGGGAGCTATGGTCTTTATCTATTATAGGAAGAAGGCAAACTTCTTTTTTCACGTACACTTTTAACTAAGAGACACGCTTTTCCCAGCAAATTCATTCAATGACTATAATCCCATTTTATTTATTTATTCATTTAGTTTACTTAGCCATATGATTGAATTATTACGATCACATTTCACATACCATTTAACGAGAATAAATTTAAACACACCTGCAAAATGCACATACTTCTTTAAAACTTCACTATAACTCAGATTTTTTCCAAGTGATTTATTTATTTTCTATATATATTTATACATTCACGTATACATGTTGATATATACAGTGGTGTGAAAAAGTGTTTGCCCCCTTCCTCATTTCCTGTTCCTTTGCATGTTTGTCACACTTAAGTGTTTCGGAACATCAAACCAATTTAAACAATAGTCAAGGACAACACAAGTAAACACAAAATGCAATTTGTAAATGAAGGTGTTTATTATTAAAGGTGAAAAAAAATCCAAACCATCATGGCCCTGTGTGAAAAAGTGATTGCCCCCTAAACCTAATAACTGGTTGGGCCACCCTTAGCAGCAACAACTGCAACCAAGCGTTTGCGATAACGTGCAATGAGGCTTTTACAGCGTCCTGGAGGAATTTTGGCCCACTCATCTTTGCAGAATTGTCCTAATTCAGTTACATTAGAGGGTTTTCGAGCATGAACAGCCTTTTTAAGGTCATACCACAACATCTCAATAGGATTCAGGTCAGGACTTTGGCTAGGCCACTCCAAAGTCTTCATTTTGTTTTTCTTCAGCCATTCGGTGGTGGACTTGCTGGTGTGTTTAGGATCATTGTCCTGCTGCAGAACCCAAGTTCGTTTCAGCTTGAGTACACGAACAGATGGTCGGACATTCTCCTTCAGGATCTCTTGGTAGACAGCAGAATTCATAGTTCCTTTTATCACGGCAAGTCTTCCAGGTCCTGAAGCAGCAAAACAGCCCCAGACCATCACACTACCACCACCATATTTTACTGTTGGCATAATGTTCTTTTTCTGAAATGCAGTGTTCCTTCTACGCCAGATATACTTGGACACACACCTTCCAAAGAGTTCCACTTTTGTCTCATCGGTCCACAGAATGTTGTCCCAAAAGTCTTGGGGATCATCAAGATGTGTTGTGGAGAAATTGAGACGAGCTTTGATGTTCTTTTTGCTCAGCAGTGGTTTTCTCCTTGGAACTCTGCCATGCAGGCCATTTTTGCCCAGTCTTTTCCTGATGGTGGAGGCATGAACGCTGACCTTAACTGAGGCAAGTGAGGCCTGCAGTTCCTTGGACGTTGTTGTGGGGTCTTTTGTGACCTATTGGATGAGTCGTCGCTGCGCTCTTGGGGTAATTTTGGGCGGCCGGCCACTCCTGGGAAGGTTCACCACTGTTCCATGTCTTCGCCATTTGTGGATAATGGCTCTCACTGTGGTTCGCTGGATTCCCAAAGCTTTGGAAATGGCTTTATAACCCTTTCCAGACTGATAGATCTCAATTACTTTCTTTCTCAATTGTTCCTGAATTTCTTTGGGTCTCGGCATGATGTGTAGCTTTTAAGGATCTTCTGGTGGACCTTACTGTGTCAAGCAGCTCCTATTTAAGTAATGCCTTGATTGTGAACAGGTGTGGCAATAATCAGGCCTGGGTGTGGCTAGAGAAATTGAACTCAGGTGTGGACAACCACAGTTATAGTATGTTTTAACAAGGGGGCAATCACTTTTTCACACAGGGCCATGATGGTTTGGATTTTTTTTCACCTTTAATAATAAACACCTTCATTTACAAATTGCATTTTGTGTTTACTTGTGTTGTCCTTGACTATTGTTTAAATTGGTTTGATGTTCCGAAACACTTAAGTGTGACAAACATGCAAAGGAACAGGAAATGAGGAAGGGGGCAAACACTTTTTCACACCACTGTATATACACATCCTTTTTTATATCACGTTCCATATCTTTTTCACCATAATGTTTTATCTTGTTTTTCAATTGGTTATACTCGATTTGAAGGTCCATCCCAGCACCGCTTGTTGAGATCCAATTAATACTAGACTCTGCCTGTTTGCAACAGCTTTTTTCTATAATTTTTTTCTATTATTTGATTATGTGAGGCATATGTTGTAGCCATATATATTTGATGTTCATTTTGAGAGTATATCAGCTATGAGTAAGCACTGAAATACAGTGCGAAACGCGTCAGCTCTGTACCCCCCCTTTTGTCGAGTTTTGGATTGAAGTGATTCTGGCTTTTAAATAAACCTTTTTGAATTTTATTGTCCCGGTGTGCGGCTGTCCGGAGTTCTTCCTGATTTTTAATTATCTGTCCAGAGGGAGCCGCCGTCGAGCTGCCCTGTATAGCCAGGATGGTTCGTCCGGTGTTTGGATATCCGTCCAAAGTATGTATCTCCAGCGGGAGTGTAGAGAGGAGCTGCCAGTCTGTCTGCCATGAGAACCAATGGGAACGCGTTTCAGAAGCAAGCCATGCTTCCTTCAACAGCCTCTTTTTTTTTTTTTATTATTGACATTTATTCCTATACCTCTGGGAATAAGACTTTTTTTGGCTGTTTATTTTAATCAGTTGTTTAATTATATCCTATGGCCATGGGATTGGCACAGAGATAGCGCTGTAGTGTATTGTGTTTTGTGGTTTTATCTTTATACTTATGGTATATGCTGATACATTTACCACAGCGCTGTCACTTTAAAAGCATGAATATTTACCTTGGACTGCTTGCTGTTTATCAAGTACCAGAATTGTAGGCAGTTGTTTGTACTAAATCCTTATCCACAGCGCTGTCCTTCTCATGCTAATATTATCACATCAATATTACCGTACATGATCTCATCATATATGCATTTGTGCATTAACCACATACCCACTGGGCAGTTAAACCCCCTTCCTAACCAGACCAATTTTCAGCTTTCAGTGCTCTCACACTTTGAATGACAATTACTCCGTCATGCAACACTGTACCCAAATGAATTTTGTGTCCTTTTTTTCACACAAATAGAGCTTTCTTTTGGTGGTATTTAATCACCGCTGGGTTTTTTATTTTTTGCGCTATAAATCAAAAAATACTGAAAATTCGGTAAAAAATAAATAAAAATTCTTTGTTTCTATTAAAAATTATTGCAGAGTATTGGCAGAGTATTGGCGAGTATTGGCAGAGTATTACAGTGTTGCACAGTGGTGGCAGAGCATTGCACAGTGGTGGCAGAGCGTTGCACAGTGGTGGCAGAGCGTTGCACAGTGGTTGCAGAGCGTTGCACAGTGGTGGCAGAGTATTGCACAGTGGTGGCAGAGCGTTGCACAGTGGTTGCAGAGCGTTGCACAGTGGTGGCAGAGCGTTGCACAGTGGTGGCAGAGCATTGCACAGTGGTGGCAGAGCATTGCACAGTGGTGGCAGAGCGTTGCACAGTGGTGGCAGAGTATTGCACAGTGGTGGCAGAGCGTTGCACAGTGGTTGCAGAGCGTTGCACAGTGGTGGCAGAGTATTGCACAGTGGTGGCAGAGCGTTGCACAGTGGTTGCAGAGCGTTGCACAGTGGTGGCAGAGCATTGCACAGTGATTGCAGAGCATTGCACAGCGGTGGCATTGTATTGGCCAGCGCTGTGGGCACTACACATCCAGCCCACAGCGCTGGTCCCGTCTCTCCCCCTCTCCGCTTCTCCCCTCTCTGTACCGATCGGTACAGAGAGGGGAGGGAGGAACCGGCGTCATGACGTGACGCCGGTTTGTGTACATGTGATCGCTCCGTCATTTGACGGAGCGATCACGTGATAAACGGCCGCTATCAGCGGCTGTTTACCGTGATCCGTGATGCGCCGGGTCCTCGGGACCCGGCGGTCACGGATGTTCCCGAGTGCGCGCCCCAGGGGGCGCGCGGGAGCATGTTTCTGGGAGGACGTCCGTAGGACGTCCACTTAGAACAAGCCGACCGCGCTGTGGCCGTCTTTCGACTATAGCGCGGTCGGCATGTGGTTAAATACAAAATGAATGAAATTGATATAATAATTTCTTATTTCTTGTTATATCAGTTTCATTCGTTTTGTATTTAATGCACAAATGCATACAGTATATGATGAGATCATGTACGGTACTATTGCTGTGATAATTTTAGCATGAGAAGGACAGCGCTGTGGATAAATAATGGTATATGCTGGTTGCAGTAGTTCCTCTGCTCCCAATTACTTTGTTTAGATTTCTGTTTAATTTCTGAGGAAGAAAGTCCCCACTGTTTAGAGGCCCTGCTCTGGGTGGAGGCACTGCCAACTTTATTATCAGACTCACACTTCCACTTACAGACGATTCTGGTTCTCTTATTTCCCTAGGGGTTTAGTACAATATCCTGTTTGGGATTGCTATTTCCCATATCAACCCCCCACAAAAAAAGTGAACTACACTCCTTAAACTTTTAGTCAGGAAAATATGAAATATTGCATACACATACTCAATATTTACTAATAATATTCCTAGCCACATATAAAGCTCTCGCCTTCTTTTATACAGCTCAGTAGCTCAAGCAGAAATTTACTGCAGAACTGAATGAGTCAGGAGACAAGCATTTCCAACTTTCTAATTTTTCTGTCTATAAAGCCTGGTACACACAAATGCCGCGTACACACGGTCGGAATTTCCGATGGAAACAGTCCGATGGGAGCTTTTCATTGGATTTTCCGACCGTGTGTATGCCCATCGATCTTTTTCTGTCGGCATTTCCGACGGACTTTGGATTGAGAGCCTGTTCTTAATGTTTCCGACGGAAAACCTTTCTATCGGATTTACCGATCGTGTGTATGCAATTCCGACGCGCAAAATTCCGACGCATGCTCGGAAACAATTTGACGCATGCTCGGAAGAATTAAACTTGCATTTTATAGTGCTGTCGAACGTGTTGTATGTCATGGTGATATTGACCGTCGGAATTTGGTGTGACCGTGTGTAGGCAAGACAGTTTGAGTGTAATCCCGTCGGAATTCCGACGGGAAAACCATCAGAGCTTTTTCCGACGAGAATTCCGATCGCGTGTACGCGGCATTAAAGTTTTTTTTGCAGGCTGAACAAAAAAATGAAGAGCTCAGGAGGAGCCGCTTTCCTAAATATCTGATGTTAGCGATCTCCCCGGGTGAGCTATTGTATTCTGACAGAGGCCCCTGCCAGAACACACTGGTCAGCGCTCTCAGCCATTGGCTGAGAACACTGATGGGGTGGCGATCAGCAGACCTTTTTCGGTCATGCCCCTTCAATAGAAGGGCCGAATGTCAGCCAATTTCCATTGAATCGGTCTATACCATGTGACATGCGGCCCATGTGTGCGGCCCTTAAAGGAGTTGTAAAGTCAGAAGTTTTTTTTTTATCTTAATGCATTTTATGAATTAGGATAAAAATCCTTCTGTGTGCAGCAGCCACCCCAACAACTCTAATACTTACCTGAGCCCCATCTCTGTCTATCGATGTCCATGAGTGTCTCAGCTATCCGGGACACTCCCTCCTGATTGTCTGAGACTCAGCAGTGGAACCCACTGCTGTCAATCAAAGTTAGTCAGCCAATTAGGAGAGAGAGGGAGTGGGGCTGGGCTGTAGTTCCATGTCTGAATGGACACAGGAATCTGTGGCTCAGCTCGGGTGCCCCCATAGCATGCTGCTTGCTGTGGGGACATTTAACAGAAGGGAGGTGCCAGTAGAGCCGAAGAGGGACCTAAGAAGAGGAGGATCCGGGCTGCTCTGTGCAAATCCACTGCACAGAGGAGGTAAGTATGACATGTTTGTTATTTTTATAGAAAAAAAAAAAGAGACTTTACAATTAATTATGAATATAACTTGTAAATGTTGCTGATAAATTCATTGCGGAACCAACATTTACGTTCTTCACTTGCAGAATATTGGAAACTTTCCCTGTAATGCCCATTTATTATTTTATTCAGAGAGGAAATTCAGGAGAAAGAAATGCACCTAAATTAGTTTATCAAGCAGGGTTTTAAATGTGATTCTGAACAGGAAAAAATAACCTCTCCGGAGGTATTACCACTTGCTGACTGCATTGTCAATGCACGGATACTGGATTTCATCAGGAAAAATTTAAATGCATGCATTTCAATCTCTGACCACCTCTGTACCATGTGCACATCTTCAGACCACCTCTGTATCATTCATGTCCACATCCTCTGACCACCTCTGTACCATGTCCACACACCCTCTGACCACCTCTGTACCATGTCCACATCCTCTGACCACCTCTGTACCATGTCCACATCCTCTGACCACCTCTGTACCATGTCCACATCCTCTGACCACCTCTGTACCATGTCCACATCCTCTGACCACCTCTGTACCATGTCCACATCCTCTGACCACCTCTGTACCATATCCACATCCTCTGAACACCTCTGTATCTTGTCCGCATCCTCTGACCAACTCTGCACCATGTCTACAGCCGCTAACCATCTCCTGTATCATATCTGCAGCCTCTGATGGGGAGCCTGGAGAGGCATTGAAAGTTAGAACGCCGCTTGGATGGGGATTACAGGAGCAGTCAGTGTGGACTGTGGAGAAGAGACTATAGGATAAAACCAGAGCCACCAAGCTGGAGCCAACTGACTGAGCCCTGCAAGGAGCACCCGAGAGGAGGTCAGTGACATCGCCGTCAGGACAGTGTGAGGGGGGGTCACTGGCGTAAGGGGGGAGTGAATACAATAATATAAGGGGGCACTGATATAAAGGTTCCCCCTTATATCAGTAACCCCCCCCCCCCTTACTTTAGTGTATTCACTCTGCAGAAGGTGGACTCTGGTCACCAGAGTGCCCCCCACATCAGTTCCAGGTGTCCCCCTTTCCATCAGTCTGCAGGGGCGATTCTGCAAAACCTGAATTAAAGGGGAACTCTGATGTAAAAGGCAATGCTGCAGACCCTAATGTAAGTGGGAACTCTGATGTAAAGGAGCCCTCCCCCTTTACATCAGAGTTCCCCTTTAGATCATGAGCTGCAGAATTCCCCTTTATGTCAGAATTCCCTTTCACTGTAAGGGGGAATCCTGCAGACTTAGAACTGTGTGTTTTTGACATTTGTTTAAATTAAGGGCATTACTTATAGCACTAGCAACATGTTTATAGTGTAAATATTGATCTTTGCATTGTTTAGCACAGAAAAGTGTGATTTTAGGTACTTTTGCAGTATCATTAAAAAAATTTGGCTCTCTGTAAATTTTGGCATCCTGCCAGTAAATTGCACTTCGGGGGGTTGGCAACACTGAATCCTGGTACAGGGGGTCCCCGACTTACGAACACCCGACCTACGAACAACCCCTACTTACGAACGGGGTGCTGCGGGTACCCTCCGCCATTTTTCGTTCTTTTTCGGCGTCTTTCGGCCGTTCTGCGCATGCGCGGCCATACGGAGCTTCGGAAAATGCCGGAAATGTCCGTAATTTGCCGCGCATGCGCAGAACGGCAATAGACGGAACATCGGAAATGTCCGGAAATCTCTGTATTTGTCGGTCTGCGCATGCGCGGCCGACTTACGAACATTTCCGACTTCCGTACAGGCGGGCAGTCCCTAACGAGTTCGTAACTCGGGGACCCCCTGTAACCAACAACAAGAAACGTCTTACCTCTGTGCTTGCCAACAAAGTTTTCTCCTCCAAGTACTAAGTCGTATTTTGCATGGGGATCAAATACTTATTTTACTCACTGAACTGCAACTCAATTTATAGCATTTGTTTTATGTGTTTTTTCTGGATTTTTGGTTGATATTCTGTCTCTATCATTTAAAATACACCTATGATAAAAAAATTATAGACCCTTTATTTCTATGTAAGTGGGCAAATTTACAAAATCTGCCGGGAATCAAATAATTATTTTCCCCACTGTATAATATTTGGGTGTTTTAAGTCATTTTCTAGCAAAAAAATACAGATATTTTTACTTGAAAACAACAAATGTAAAAAAAAGCCTGGTCCTAAAGTGGTTAAACCTTTGCAAACTCAGATGGCAATCATACCTCAGTCAGCACTATTCCACATGACTGCTTTATAAATATATTTATGATTATATTACAATAAAATGTAACCACCTTATTTCAAAAGAATATAAATATAACTCAAATATTAAAGTTTTATTGAAAGCAGAAATCATAGAGGTCAAGTTCAGCATTGCAGGACGATGGATTCCACAACATATAAACTCTATCATTTACATGGAATGGATCCCAGAAGTTTTCTGGATTTATATTTCTCTAATAAGGAGGACATGGTCTTTGCAGAGGATTTTTTAAAATTTCCAATGGCGATGTTTCACTATCAGCTCAACACCGGTATGTACAGGATAGATTGATGTTTTTTAACAAAAAAGACTAATGTTGTTAATAAATCTAAAGCCTCGTACACACAATCGGATTGTTGGCCAACAGAGCGTCAGACTTTTGTTCGAAGGACATGTGCCAGGATCTTGTCTTGCAAACTAACGGCACACAATTGTCGGCCAACAAACACGAATGTAGTGACGTACTACGCGGAATTTCAGCTCTTGAGCGCCACCCTTTGGGCACCTTCTGCTAATGTAATGTTTGGTGAGCATTGATTCCAAGCATGCGTGTTTGTACTTTGGACTTTTGTGTGACGGACTTGTATACAGACGATACGAAAACCTGACAACAGACTGTTGTCCCCCTGAAAATTTACTAGCCTGCCATCCAACATTTGTTGGCTGAAAGTTGGACAACAATTGTCTGATGGAGCTTACTAACGGTCGGATTTTAGGCCAACAGTCTGTCATCACACAATTCCCTGCCGAAAATCTGATCGTGTGTACAAGGCTTATGAGTATCACTAATATACATAGGAGTCCCCATAGCTCTGACCTCACAGCTTCCT
Source organism: Lithobates sylvaticus (assembly GCA_028564925.1). Lineage (NCBI taxonomy): Eukaryota > Metazoa > Chordata > Amphibia > Anura > Ranidae > Lithobates > Lithobates sylvaticus. The sequence continues at coordinate 187,777,285 of CM053035.1, read as the reverse complement.
ATTGCTGGTAGAGGGGGAATGCTTTATTTTTTACTATAAAATCAAGCTGTTTCTATAAAAAAATGACACATTTTGTTGTGTTACAACCTGCAATTGAAATTGATTTGATTCATATTTTATATCACTGATGTACATGAGATTAAATTGAATTTGTAAATAAATAATATAGCACTAACCCCCGAAGGAGCTGCTGGTTTAATTGGGCTTACCGTTACCTTCTTGACCTCTTATGCGTCTAGGGGTTTCCCGAGGTAGATGGTCCAAAGAAATGTAGAGACTGACACTGGATCCACTTTAGGTATTTTTATTTGCAAAAATGGTAGACAAAACAGTCTCTCAACAAAGGACAAAGGGTTTAGGTAGGAAGTTCAGGTACTCTTGAAACTGCTTGAAACTGAATGTCTCTCACTATGAAATCCAGGGAATAGCCATTCGCAACTGGATATTACAGCTATTGGATAAATCTCCTCTCAGCAGATTTAGCAGCCGATAGATGATTCGGATAAAGCAAAGTCTCTGCCACAGACTTGGATGTAGAACTTGTAAATAAAAAGTCTCTGCCACAGACTTGGTTGCAACTGAAGGATATATGAAATTAGAAAACCCTCACACGGTACCAGTATCTTGCAGCTGGTCCGGTGATAGCGTACGAGTGTGGATTCACCTGGTGTCTTTCAACTTAGCTTCCAGGCTCTTGCCGAGCAGCCAGCCTTTTGCATGGCCCTCTTCTGAAGAGTCCTCCCCTGGTTGGGTTCGCAGTTGCCGGGCCTCTCCAAAACCAAGACGGCACCAGACCACCTTAGAATCCTCCTTCCAGTTACTGTGCCTCGGGCTAGCCTGCCCCGAGACTCGGAAATGGATGGATCCGCACCCCAGGTCATGAGGGCCCCTGAGGGCTGGTTAGGAGGACCCCTGACTGGACATATATTGTAATCTTTTTTTTTTCATGCAGCCTCTTGGCTGAACGAAAAAAAGAGATTGATTGGTGGGTATGCCCACCATTAGAATACCTCCCTTCATCCACCCACTTCTAATGATGGGCATACTGTAGCGACTGAATCAAAACGCTACCACAAAAAAACTGTTAGCGATCGCAGGGATCAGGCCTGACTCTGCGAACGCTGCAGTTATGTGTGCTTAGTGTTTTGTAAGTGACAGTGATCGATCGATACTGCACTTGGGTGGGCTGGGCTGGGCTGGGCGGAGGGGGAAAACGCAGGTGCTAGCAGGTATCTGGGCTGATCCCGCTAACAATGCGTTTTTTTTTGGAACCCTAAACTGCTGGGACGCTAGTATAGATCTGATCAGATCAGATATTGATCTGTTCAGATACTGTGCCACTAAGGGAGGTGTATAAAAAACAAGCTAACTAACCAGCGTCACCCGTAACAGTAATACAAAAAAAAACTGGTTACCTAGCGACACTAATGCAGCGATCAGAAAAACGATCGCTTAGTGACACTGGCAAAAGGGGGTGAAAGGGTTAACTAGGGGCAATCAGGGGGTTAAAACCTTTATTAGGTAATATATGGGGGTACCTGACGCTATATAAAAACCTGACGGGGAACCTAAATAACGAAATAACTAACTGGCTAACCAGAATTCACAGCGAGGCAGCACACACTGGTTGGTTCCGAGAGAGATTGACACCCAATGCGTCCAACCTGACCGCGTTCTTGTGCTTGCCAGAGGTGACACCGACACCTATGGCCAAGCAGAACACAGTGAAATCCAGCCAAACTGATACTGAGACCATAATTTAGAACAATTAACCCCAAAACCCAACTGTGGTTTTGGGAACATTTAAATTTACAAAACTTATAGCGCGTGCTTATTAAGAGCCCGGCTCTACAATAACAACGATCAACACAAACATTGGGTTTCCTAGGAGCAACCAACCGCCCTCTGATTTAGTATAATTGGTTAAATGAAGTCTACTTTTGAGTAAATGTTCCTAGAGTAAGCAAGTCCAGGACAAGGGTTTAGACCAGTACCAATCAAGGTTGGGTTCTAGAAATAATTTTTAGAAACTTCTCCAGTGGGTTTTAAAAAACATTTTATTGTGAAAAGCTGTTTTGGGTGCCACTTCCATGGGAGGCAAATAACTTCAAGATTAAACCTCTGTCCATTTACTCCATCCAATGGCACAATGAAGGGATGGAGAACTCCTACTTGAGGTGGAGAGATCAACAGTGGACGCCTGATCCAAAGAAGATTATTGTAAAACAGAATCATAAACTGGTACCACATTATGATGAGACGATAACAAATGATTATTTATTATGTCTGTTTTATTTGGTGAATTACTCTTAGTCATTATATTATCACTTATGTATTTGCTTGCAAAAGGTCAATTCACAAACATTATCATATTTGTTTTCTATCTTTAAGGCCCAGTTTACACTTGTACGACTTGTCATGCAACTTTGGACCCCAAAGTCAAATGACAAATTGCACCCCATGTTTTCCAATGAGTACCGTTCATATTTGTGCGATTTAAGACTCATGCACACAGGGTGTTTTTCCTGCCGCTTTGCGTCATGCGTTTTTTTTTTTTTTTTTTCACAGATTTAAAATGTCTCTCCATGTTATTCTATGTGTCCACGTAGGCTTTTAGGAGCTTTTAGTGATATAGGCATTTTCAAGCTGCAAAAAAACCCCGTTCTGGAGTAGCAGCGTTACAGCTGTTAAAACGACTTTTGTGGCTAAATGCGTGTTTACGCTGTATACAGCGCTCGGCCGCGTCAAGCGTTTTTAAGCTGTAGTAATTGGATTTGGGAGTGGAAAATAGAAAAGGGCAGAGAAACTCTGCTAAACACTAATGCAGCATGTAAGGGGGAATCCTGCAAACTCTGATGTAAAGAGGAACTCTGTGTGCATTAACACCATTAACGCCAATGCAAAACACTTGTAAAAGTGTGTTTTTCCTGATGTCAGTACTGGCTTTGCAGCTTGGTTTTTTTTTACGCCCTGTGTGCATGAGGCCTTAAAGTCACAGCGACTTTAAAGTAGTTCCTGTACTACTTTGTTCAGATTTTCATGCAGCCTGAGGCCCATAGACTTCAATGTAAACCCTCAAAAGTCGCATTAAAGTTACACCTGCATCATATACATGTATGTGCGACTTTGTAGAGCACACACAGTCACATGGTCTAAGCCAAAAACGCAACAAAGACTCACTCGTCCAGCGTGGCATAAAAGTCACATCAAGTCAAACTGTAAAGTCGCAGTGGAAATCACACAATTTTGAAGGTGCATAAGTGTGAATGGAGCCTAAATGATCAGAACAGATGTAGAACAAAGTGACTTTCTCTGCAAATGGCTCCCTGTCCCCTTTATACTCTCCTTACCCTCTCTCTCGATCTCTCTCAGCTCCTTGCTCATCTGGTGCTTTCATGTATTGAGGATAATGTGATATATAAGGCTGGGCCTAGCAGGAAATCCCAGAGACATATTATATATTGGTTGGGAACTATTTTTTTAAGCTATTTTCATCTAGCAGTGTCATTAACCGCTTCCCGACTGCCTCACGTCGATGTACGTCAGCAGATTGGCACGGCTAGGCAAAACCACATACAGGTACGTGGCCCTTTAAGAGCCTAGCCGTGAGTCGTGCGCACGCCCCGCTGGCGGCGCGCTCGTGACCGGTCGGGAGCTCCGTGACCACGGCCACCGGACCAGCAGACCCGATCGCTGCTGGTGTCCCGCGATCGGGTCACAGAGCTGAAGAACGGGGAGAGGTCTGTGTAAACAAACCTCTCCCCGCGCTTCCTACTCTGCCTGTCATTGATCGTCTGTTCCCTGTCATCAGGAAAGCCGATCAATGACGTCAGCCCCGCCCCCTAATGTTAAAAAAAACACACACGTCACAGCCCATAACCTCTCCCCTCCCCCTAGTGGTTAACTCTTTCACTGCCAGTGTCATTTATACAGGAATCAATGCATTTAGCATTGATTGCTGTATAAATGACTGGTTCCAAAAATGTGTCAAAAATGTCCGATGTGTCCGCCATAATGTCGCAGTCACAATAAAAATCGCTGATCGCCGCCATTACTAGTAAAAAAAAAAAAAAAAATATTAATAAAATGCTATAAAACTATCCCCTATTTTGTAAACGCTATAACTTTTGCGCAAACCAATCAATCTCTAATTGCTATTTTTTTTAACCAAAAATATGTAGAAGAATACGTATCGGCCTAAACTGAGGGAATAAAACGTTTTTTTATATATTTTTTGGGGATATTTATTGTAGCAAAAAGCAAAAAATATTGCATTTTTTTCAAAATTGTCGCTCCATTTTTGTTTATAGCGCAAAAAATACAAACCGCAGGGGCGATACCACCAAAAGAAAGCTCTATTTGTGGGAAAAAAAGGACGCCAATTTTGTTTGGGAGCCACGTCGCACGACCGCGCAATTGTCAGTTAAAGCGACGCAGTGCCGAATCGCAAAAAGGGGCCTGGTCCTTTGGCTGCAAATTGGTCCGGGGCTGAAGTGGTTAAATGCCAAATGTTATGAAAGTGTGAAATCTCTTTTTTGGCAGTGAAATTAGTTTTGGGTAAGATAACATCTGAATCTCTAATATTCCTCCAGGTCGAGCTGAGGGTACATTTCTGATTGACATCAGCGTTGGTTCCTTCATTCACCATCTTTATTCCGCCTCCAATTCCTTCAAAAAAATAGTCCTATTAAAATTCCAAGAGAGATGTATCAGGGAACTGAACAGATGGCTACATGACCGTACCGGAGCATATGATTGGTCGCATACATCATCAGCCGCAGCAGAGTTAGAAGGAACAAGGTGACTTGTCCCCTTTTTTGATTTTTGCATTTTAGGTTGCAGAAGATTGTTTCTTTAAAGGCAACTTCTATTGTTTTTGAGTATATTTCATTTATTAAGTTGTTTAAAATACAAACTTTATTTGTCATGTTTTTAGTCAGGTAACTTTGCAATATTTTATTTGAAAAGTTAAAATCTATGTTTTCATCCAGCAGATGGAGCTCTCAGCTCTTTATAATGTTTTTATTCTGACTCTCCTTATCAACTGTGCTGAAAAAGCCTATTCACATTGTTTAAAGTAAAAGTCCTGTCAAATCTAAACTTAACCCTGCTCTCACCCCCCTTCTAAGCCCTATACTAACTACTCTATAAAGGAAGGATGTCTATTCTTGCCTATTCTGAGGGCACTACGGTCCGAACCGACTACGGATGCCTCATAGTAAGCCTATGGGTGAAGAGTAATCACCGCTCAAGGCTGCTGCTTTGATTCCTGGTTCTGGTCCGGGGCAGCCCCACGAGGGGTCCCGGGCCCAGGAGTGTCTGCCGTCCCCGCAAGCATGGTCGTCCTGACCAGCCCCAGTGGCCCTCATGGTCTGGGGTGGGGATCCGTCCGTTCCCGAGCCTCGGAAACTGAAGGAGGATTCAAAGGCGTATCAGTGTGCTCTCGGTATTGGAGGGACACGGCAACTCGTACAAGTGACCAGGGGAGGACCCTTTGGGGGAGGACCCTTCGGAGGAGGGCCAACAAGCTGGCTGCTCAGTGAGAGCCTGGGAGCTGAGTTCTATGGACACTAAAGAATACACACTTCCCACAGTATCGCCAAGAAGGATGCGAGATTCAGGTACTGTGAGAGGTTCCTACTATTCTTCAGTTACAATCTAGTCTGTGGCAGAGACTTTACAAAGTTTCCGGATCACATGTTGGCTGCTAGATCTCTGACTAGGTTTATCCAGCAGTGAAGCACCCAGCTGCGAGTGGCTACTCTCTGGGTTAATAAGAGACATTCAGTGGATGTCAGCAGTTCAAAGTGCCTGAGTTTTATCACCCGTGCCCTCTATTTCCACCTGAGACTGTGTAATTGTTGGATGTTACCCCTGCAAAATAAAAAACCTTGAAAAGGACTTTTATGTGTCAGCATCTGAAGTCGCTGGGTACTAAACCTGGAAACCCCTAGACAACAATCAACAAGTCACGAGGAGGTAATTGGTAAGCCCAGAAAGTCAAGGTCGCCCCTAGGGGTTATGGCCGCTACACGTGGGGCTCGCAGTCCGGGATTTACTGTTACCTCGCAACTTAATGGAATAGAGGGTGAAGTGTTTTTGAACTGCGCCATCAGCACCATCTTTATTCAGCCAGAGACTTTCACTGAGGTGCGTAAGCGTGGGAGAAGCCCTTGCCGAAAAGCCAGCGAAAGGTACGCAGCCCAGGCAACCAGTGGGAGCAGTCTGCGCTGTTCTTTTCCTACACGGGGCACCGCGTTGGAGTGTTGCGGAAGGAGAAGGAGTTGGTTGGGTTCTCGCAGTGTTGGAGAAAAAAAAATCAAAACTTCTCGGAGAATGTACCGTGTTCCAGGCGTGCAGCCTGTACCAGGACCCAGGATGCCTCCAGTGAGGGGTCCGACAGGCATACAGATGCCCGGCACCGTGATTACCGTCACGGGCATTCGTCTGCTGCCACAGGGGCAGTTTGTGTTATGCACCGTAGGAGACATGGAGGCCCTCGGTATGTTATGTGGGAAGTGTGACGGCTTAGTTGCAAATCCCCGGCCGTTCGCCAGGTGCAGAAGGTGTGGAGAATACATCTTTAAGGTGGCGAAGCCCACCGAATCGCCTCGGGCCTACCACATGGACTGGGCCACAGGTGTGGATACTGAGGAGCACATTGCCTATGTTCCAGCCAAGGGGCCCGATGTCCAGGTTTCATCTACAGTTGCTAGTGCCCCCAACAAGGACATTGCCGCTGTATGTGCCCGAGAGTCAACCCCCGAGTTGATGGTCTCATTGGAGATAAATTGTGCCCCATCATTTGTGTCAGTTGGAGAAATGATGCCCTATTTTTGGTACCAGTGGATGAAAGAGTGCCCAAAGCACAACATATTTGTTGGAAGGCTTATACCAGAGCGTCTGGTAAACCAAAGCGAGCCGTCTCACATCCCTAACACCCCTAACAGGATCATACTGTGTTAGGGATGGGAGGTTGTAGTTGTTAGGATTCAAAATTACTGCAACTTAAACTACTGGCAAGGTCAAGAAAACCGCCAACCGCCCGTCAGTTAATAACTGACGTGCGCCCCACCACAGCCAGCGCCTGTTCCACACCTCGCTGAAACCCAATGTCATTAAGGTGAACGCCATCCGGTCTCAATAGATCATCATTAGAACCCTCCAGATCCTTGTGACAGATGACGAACCCACCTATTTGATGAACTAACTTGGCGACCTGATCGTTCACTTTCCGACGGAAGCGTTCTCGCCGGGGGCCAGGTACTTCCCTGGCCCACAGCAGGCGAATCAATTTTCGACCAGATGAGCACCAAATTGGTATAAAATGCATAGCATTGAGCAATGTCCCGCTTGATAGCAGAGATTAAGCCCACAGACCATGTATAACCCATATCCTTCCCTCCAGCATGAAGAATCAAAATGATGGGACCAGACACATGGGACCGAAGGTGCAAACGCTCTGGAAGGACTAAGGGCCAGCATAAACCACGAAGCCCAAGCCACCGGATCCTGGCGAGATTATAGCTAAAAAAACAAATTCTTCCCGTGGCTCCGAACTGCCGACCGACCAGCGGCCCAGTAAATTAAGGAATCTCCCACGATCCAGAAGAAGGGTCTCGAACGGGGAAAAACAAACGGACAGCAACAGGGAAAGGATACCGCAGAGAATAGGGAGGGAAACCGGACACCAGGAATCGGGGGAATAAGTCGCACACCTCCAACCCTGCAGGACCCAACAGATCGGGGACGCTTTTCTGATGTCCTCCCACCCAAGGAGCTGAAACCAGAAGGGGAAAGCATACATGGCCGATGAAACCATGGAACCAGAAGAACCCTTTTGTAGTAAACAACGTGAGAAAATAAAGCCACGTGTCTTTCCTGTGAAGGCCAGATGGAAAACTCACCACCTGCCACCTGGTCTCATTCGTCCCACATGCGGCAGTACAATGCCCACGTCTGAGGGACAGCGACACCCGGAGGAGGTCTAGCAAACCTCGGAAACTAGGTTCCACAAGTAGGCCGGACAGGGGAGGCCCTCCAGGGAAGCCTACGGGGCGAGAAACGATTGAGCTGTGAACGAGAGGGAGCATCAGCATTAGCAGTTTCAGGGACATGCCTAGCTCTAAAGCAAACGTTAACTGAAGGCACTTTAAAACCAAAAAATGCAGCAACGACATGACCGAAGGGGATCTTGCAGACTGTTGATTGACCACCTGCACCACGCTCATGTTATCGGATCAGAAAACCACCTGGCACAGCTCAATGGCGACAATAATCGGAAAAAGCTCCAGCAGTGTGAGGTTGCGCAACAGATCCATGCGGGCCCATGAGGACGGCCAACATTCAGCAGACCACTCCCCTTGGAAAAAGGCACCGAAACCACAGGAGCCTGCAGCATCAGTGTATAGCTCCAGCTCTGAGTTCGGTACCTCCTCCAGCAAACAACATGACTGGCCATTGTAGGACTGGAGAAAGGATAGCCACATCCCCAAGTCATCCCACATGGGCTTGGTGATACAGATATAATGGTTGTGGGTAGTTACACCCTTTGTGGCCCACGCCAGGTGTCTACAGAAAGCCCTTCCCATGCGGATAACGCAGCAGGCAAAAATCAAATGACCCAGCAAAGACTGAAGTTGTTTCAACTGCAGTTTTTTTTTTAGCCCCTTTTGCCAAGCGAACCAGGGAGAGTAGCCTGGCCAGCTTGTCACTGGCAGACGGAAAACCATCTCCACGGTGTCGATTTCAATACCCAAGAAGGCCAGAACCGTCACAGAGCCTTAGGTCCTGAAAAACAGACAGGAGCTGCTGGCACTCACAACTGTCAGCTAGGCCCACGAAGAGGAAGTCATCCAAACAGTGTAACACAGACTGCAAACCAGCCGCCTGGGCAACTTACCCATTCAAGGAAACTACTGAAGAGTTCAAAGAAATAACAAGAAATGGCACAGCCCATGGGAAGGCACATGTCAAAAAAGTAACTTCCTTGAAAGCATCCCAGCGGATGGAAGCATTCCAGGTGGACCGGGAGGAGGCGGAAGGCGGACTCAATGTCTGCCTTGGTCAGCAAGGCCGAAGGACCAGCCATCCTGATCAAGGGAGCGCCTTGTCAAATGAGCATAGTGGACCCTGGATTCCTCCTTGTCGATGCTGTCATTGACCGAGGAGCCAGAAGGATAGGACAAGTGGTGGATAAGGCAGAATTTTGTGGAAAGGGGGAGATCAAACAGGCCCGCCATGCACCCCAAGTCCAATTCCTTCTGGAGTTTCTCAGCCACCACGGACTTGAATTGAACAGTCCTTTTTTAAATTGGGTGCCATGGTCGTGGGTGAGCACTTGTGCTTAAAATGACACGCGGTGTACCACTTGCAGTGACTCTCATTGAACAGCCAGCATAGGCCTTTTTTGGAGGCAGCCGATGCTCCGGAGGGAGCGCTGACTGGAGACTGAAAGGACGAAGGTCTGTGGGGGCACATAAGCAATAACCACAGGCTACCGTCCCACCAATCAAAGCGGGAACTCCTTCCTTGATTCAATTTTGTGGCGAAACTGCGTGTCGTAGTGGAACCAACACTGGCCCTGTACACTTTGTAGGCACCCCAAATGAGATGAAGATAGCAAAAAAGTGATGCAACTAACTCCGGAAAATGCTTGCAAAGCGCACAGAACCCCTAAAGCCAGTTCCCGAATGTCCGAGGGAGCTGCTTAGATTTTTCGCCCTGCGCCGCCACGTCAACCCGACAGGATTTGTCGATCGTCTCATGGTCGGGAGGGACTAAGGCGAGGAAATCTTTCGACAGGTGCGTGCCGGTAGGCGATATCTCCCACAAAGCACCACCCGCGGAAGAGGCCGGACTACATGCCGGACCCGACGCACCCATGTGAGACAGGACTGATTTTATATATATATATATATATATATATATATATATATATATAAATATATAAATAGACTGACTGTATATATATATGTGTGTGTGTGTGTGTGTGTGTGTGTGTGTGTGTGTGTGTGTGTATATATGAATGAATGAATAACTTATATAGCGCTACAATGCGAACTGAATCGCCTCATGGCGCTGTATTGGCGTTTTGTTGTCGAGCTTCTAGAAGAGGTAGGTCTTGAGTTTCTTCCTGAAGGCCTGATGGTTTCCTTCCATGCGAATGTCGGTTGGTAGAGCGTTCCATAGCCATGGTCCTTGGACAGCGAATCTCCGTTCCCCCTTTGATTTGTAGCGGGATTTAGGAATGAGGAGGAGATTTTGATTAGCCGATCGAAGACTGCGATTCGGTGTGTAGTGTTTTATTTTCTCGAAGGTATTGCGGAGCGTTTCCATGTGTACATTTGTGGGTGAGGCAGAGGGTCTTGAATGTGACCCGATTCCTTACAGTTAGCCAATGTAGGTTCCTCAGGGAAGGGGAGATGGATTTTTTCCTGTTATCAGCCTTGCCGCCGTGTTTTGGATAAGTTGTAAGCGCGCAAGTTGATATTGGGGTAATCCTATGTAGAGGGAGTTAGCGTAGTCCAGTCAAGAATTGATGATTGTTCCAACTACCACTGCTTTGTCCTCCTTTGGAATGAAAGGGATGAGTCTGCGTAGCAGGCGGAGCAGATGGTGAGAACCACTGACTACTGCTCCTATTTGGGCATCCATTGACATTTCTGAGTCAAAAATGACTCCGAGACTCTTGGCCTTGGTCCTAGGGGCGATGGTCTGTCCAAAGATGGTGGGTGGTGTCCAAGGGATCTTGGTTCGGGGGTTTTGATTTGCATGTAGAATAAGAACTTCTGTTTTCGATTCGTTAAGTTTGAGGGAGCTAGTGGTCATCCAGTCGTCTATCATAGTGAGGCATTTTTCTAATTGCTGATGATGGTCTTTTTGTCCGGTGATACGAAAATCTAATTGCGTGTCGTCAGCGTATGAGTGGAAGCAGAGGTCTGATCTTCTGATGTTGAGGAGTGGGCGGATGTAGATGTTGAAGAGTACTGGCGACAAGGGTGATCCTTGAGGGACTCCACAAGAGATTGCCCGTGTTTCAGAGGTGAAAGCTCCTAGTTTCACTGTCTGAGACCGATTTCCTAAGAAGGATGCGAACCATTGTAGATCTGAGTCTGCGACTCCTGCTACTTCTGTGAGGCGGATGAGTAGAGTATTGTGGTCCACAGTATCAAACGCTGCACTGAGGTCCAACAGTACCAGGAGACATGATTCCCCGCCATCTGCTGCTTCGAGGGCGTCGTCCCATATCTTCAGGAGTGCGGTTTCTGTCCCATGGCCTGGGCGGAAGCCTGATTGTAGCGGGTCCAGAAGTTTGTGTGTGTCCAGGTGGCGTTGTATCTGTTGTACTACCGCTTTCTCCATAATCTTGGAGATGTTGTTCAAGCTTGTTATCGGTCTGCGGTGGTTAGGGTCCCGGGGGTCGAGGTTGGGTTTCTTTAGCATGGGTTTGATGATGCCTTGTTTAAGGGCGCCTGGAACAATCCCTTCTTTGAACGATTGATTTATGAGGTGCGTTTATGGTGGGGGCCAGGATGTCGGAGCATTCTTTCAGGAGTTTTGTGGGGATGATGTCAATAGAGGATGTGCTGTCTCTGAGATTTATGATGATGTTTTTAGTGATATCCGTGGTAATTGGGATCAGAGAAAACTTTGGTGGTTGTAGGATGTTTGTGTCGATATCGACTTTTTGCTCTGGTTGACTGCCGTCGGATGTTTTTTTCTGATGAATTATTTTCCGGATGTTGTCGATTTTATTGATGAAAAAATCTGATAATTCATTGCAGAAATCTTGGATTTCAGTGTGTGTATTGAGATGAATTTCGTGAGGGGTGTAAGCAGATTGGTCTTTGGTCCTGGTGGTCTATAGCAAAGTAGAATGTGAGTGGTGTCATGGGGTGTTGATTGAAGATGCAGCGTCAATGTCTCCATAAAAGGCACTGGGTTCTGTAAGATTGGTTTGGTGAGCACCAGGTGCGATTTAAAAATCACTGCTAGGCCTCCTCCTTTTTTTCCTATCCGATGTTCAGTTAGGATCCTGTAGTTCTCCGGCACCAATTCGGTGAGGATGGTGTTGCAGTCGGGCGTTAGCCAGCTTTCCGTGATAAAGAGGCAGTCTATATTATTTTGGGTGATGAAGTCGTGTACTTCTAGTCTGTGTTTGACTGCAGATCTGGTGTTGATCATGGCGCATGCTAATTGTTGTGGTTGGGTTGGTATCTTCCTGTGTTTGAAGGTTGTTAGTAGGTCGGTCTTTAGTAGTCGTTCCTTTCGTAGAATTTTTTGAATGGGAGCTGGCAGTGTTGCGGTGGTATTCCTTAGTCTGTGGAGGACTTCTGCTGAATATTTAAAGTAGCACATGGCCAGAGGATGAAGTTGATGATGGTCCTAGGATGACTGAGCTGATGATCCGGATCCGGGTTTGTCCTGTTGTCAGTCTAGGTATCAGACTTGCCGCCGCATAGAGGCTATGAGGAAGCCAGCAAGTTGATCATGTAGTGCCCTAAGTGTGAGGAATTGGTTTGGTTGGGTAGCAGGTTCCTGGCTGTTCCAGCGGCCTCTGCTTGTCGCGAAGATCCTGGACCAGAAGATGCTGCTGATGACAGCTGCGGTGTGTGGCTGAGTTGGAGCAAATAGATCCTGTAGGGGTGAGGGGGGCCTGTTGAACCCACCACCCTCTCGTTGATCCAGAGGAAGGCGAAAAAACCCCTAGCTGTGCTAGCCAATTGCTCTGTAGGGGGGAAAAAAATCCTTCCTGACCCCCGGAGGCGGTCGGACCGCAGTGCCCTGGATCAACTGCTAGTGGGGGGGGGATCCAGAGAGCTTACCTGCTTGGAGATGATCCCTGAAGCGCTTGCTGTGTGGCCAGGTGCTTCTGCGGTGAAGTCCGGCTGCTAGGCAGGGGTGTACTGAGATGGGTGGGCACGCCGGCCTGCAGAAAGGAGGAAAAGGTAAGCTGGGAGGCGGGATGAGGTGGGTTGGGACTCAGCCGCAGCCGCTTTCTTCCTTGTCTAGCAAGCTAGAGCTGAGGCGACGGCGGCTGTGGATGTGGCCCACCTAGGAGACTGACCTGTGGTGGAAGGAGTACCCGTTGGTATCTGCTAGGGGGTCCTGGAGGTCCTGGGGATGTCCTGGTAGTGCCTGGGTGGAGTGGGTGTACCAAAATGGCCGCCGGACTAGGCCAGAGCCACGGGCTTGCCTGGTCTCGGCTCCCCGGGGTGAATAAGTGCAGGTGCTGATGCGGGGGGGGGGGGGTAGGGGGGGTCCGGTGCGAGACTATCCGGGCCGCGTGGGTGCCTGGATGGGGGCAAGCTGCTGCCTATGGGGGCGGTGATCCGGCGCCGGCCGGACTAGGCCGGAGCCGCAGAGTTTCCTGAACCGCCTGCCCAGAGAGGCGGGTGGGTGGCGGCTAGTGACGGCGGTGGTGAGGGGTGACTGGCTGGTCGAATGATCGTTGGGGGCAGGGGGGGGGCTCGTGCCCGGTCCCCGAGCCTAGGAGGGGGGGGGGGGGGACTTGGTGCCCGTTAAGGCTGCTGACTGCTGGGATCCGGGAGGCAGGGGGCCTGCAGAAGCCGGAGCTTCTGACGGAGCTTCTGACGGCACGTCTGACAGCGGTGCACTGTATATATATATGTGTGTGTGTGTGTGTGTGTGTGTGTGTGTGTGTGTGTGTATATATATATATATATATATAATATATAATCTCAAGCACTGTCACTGAATAACCCGCCTGCTTAATCTAAATCAAGCTATCTCTCTGTCCATGCCAACAAGACTACACAAGGCCGCCGTGTAAGCAGCCTTATATAGTGTGGGGCGTGGACTTAGTCCCCCTGAGCCATGATTGGCCAATGGCACCCTGCCTTTGGCCAATTATGGCTCTTATAGTAGAGCGCACTGTGATTGGTCAAAGCATACAGGTCAGGTACATGCTTTGGCCAATCATCATACAGCAATGCACTGCGATTTCACAGTGCATAATGGGGAGTTCCACGTCGCTCATTTTCCGTGAACGCCCCATAATGTTCGATGTTCGATGAACGGGCGAACACCTGATGTTCGAGTTGAACTTATGTTCGACCTGAACATCAAGCTCATTCTTATTCCTAGCCTGTAACGGGCTGTTGCTGAACTAACTAAAGACCGTTTGTTCCCCCAGGATTGAGCCAACAGGAGCTGTACAAGGGAACTAAGTTTGTGTAGGTGGAAGGAAGAAGAGAAATCTGTAAATGGGGAGGAAGTTGTCCCTGGTTTTAATTGTTGGACATTTTCAAGTTGGGTATCCTATAATCCCTTACCCAGGGCCATCTTAATGTAAGGGCGCTCCCAGGGGCCCCAGGTGCATGGGGCCCCAAAATAATCTTGCTTTACATCATACTTGCCAACTGTCCGGGATTTGCTGGGACAGTTGTGCTTTTTACTAAACTGTCCCAAAATGTCCGTGTCCCGTGTAAGCGTCCCGGAACATATACTGTGCCCTCCGGATCCTAATATTGTGCCCTCCTGTACTGTGCCATTCTGCATTCACCACTTTACTGTGTCCTTTGTGTTGATTAGTCTTTGATTTATGGAATGTTTTCCTTTTTGTAAAATCGATTTTATTTAAAGTACCAATGAATATATGTTTAATTCTATGAACTATTTATACTTTATTTCTTGAAAGTATGTGCGTAAATTGAGGCAAGCTGGTAGGGCTCCCAGTGCATTACTTTGCCCAGGGGCCCATGATGCTATTAAGACAGCCCTGCCCTTACCCCATCCAAGTTATCATCCACTAATAAAACAACAAAAACACAAGCCAAAGGTCTGATCACTGTCTGGATACGAGAAGGAAATGATGTGTGACTGGCTGTGCAGTAGTGGGGAACCCTGCCATTAGCAACTCCTACGGGGGTTGTGCTCCACTAGTATGACAATTTTATTTTACCTTCGAACTGAATCACACCATATCACTGTATATTGAAATATTTCCTGTATTGTCCATATTATATTGTTTTTTCTTTCAGAGGTCAACTTCAGGAGAAAGAAATGCGCCTAAGGTCGTCCATCAAGCAGATTTTGAAATGTGATTTTGAACAGGAAAACATAACTTCCCCGGTGCTACTACCACTTGCTGATTGTATTATTTGTACATCAATAATGGAAATTATCAGTAAAAATGAAGATGAATACATGAAGAATCTGGAGAAGACAATAAAGCTGCTAAAACCCGGAGGCCAACTGTTACTTTTTTCGCTAGTAGATGCAACTTACTGGTGTGCTGGAGCAGAACGGTTCCATTATTTTAAATATAATGAGAAGTTTGTGATAAACGCCTTTGGTAAAGTGGGTTTAGCCATTGATTACTATGCAGTGCAGAGGAGACGCAATGTCAGCGATATCATTGATTATAAAGCTGTTCTATTCATTGTAGGACGCAAAGGGGAGTAGATGATTGGAGCCAATAGCATTGATGTGGATCCAAATGGGGCCAAATAGAATTATGTAATGACCTACTAATGTCAGTCAGAAATCACAGCAGCTGCGCTAAAGTCAGCAATGTTATTTTGCATTAATCTCTGTTAAATTGTGTTAACAAATATCGCTATCTTAATAAAGATCATTCAGAATATAAATGTGTGTTGACTTGTCTTGGAACAATATTGTTAACCTTTTATGTACACAATATATCTATTTATTGAATGATAACGAACGCATTTCAGGACATTTACTGTGAGTCTTTCATCAGAATATGGGTAAAGATTTTATAAAAATACAATATCAGATACAGTGTATGGATAATATATTAGAAAACATAAAAAATTAACATTATCAGGTCCAAGGAGAAAAAATATAGAAGAGATTAAATTGATAAATTGTGGCAGGTGACGTGGCAAGTGGACAATACTCAACTTTGCTGCAGAAAAGTGTTTGACATTTTGCGACCTGACTTTGGGGCCCCGTACCTCGGGGTCGCTTGGTGCTAGATTTGGAGATGTTGGAGTGCTAGTTCTACTGTGTTTGCATACCAAATTTGGGTTTTCTAGCTACAAGTGGCCCTGAGATATGTGGCCCTGAGATATGTGGCCCCAGTGGAGTGCTTCCTTACATCTCAGGTGTCACTGTCCCCAGCCAGCGGAGTGCCTCCTTACATCTCAGGTGTCCCCAGCCAGCGGAGTGCCTCCTTACATCTCAGGTGTCCCCAGCCAGCAGAGTGCTTCCTTACATCTCAGGAGTCCCCAGCCAGCAGAGTGCTTCCTTACATCTCAGGAGTCCCCAGCCAGCAGAGTGCTTCCTTACATCTCAGGTGTCCCCAGCCAGCGGAGTGCTTCCTTACATCTCAGGTGTCCCCAGCCAGCGGAGTGCTTCCTTACATCTCAGGTGTCACCAGCCAGCGGAGTGCTTCCTTACATCTCAGGTGTCACCAGCCAGCGGAGTGCTTCCTTACATCTCAGGAGTCCCCAGCCAGCGGAGTGCTTCCTTACATCTCAGGTGTCCCCAGCCAGCAGAGTGCTTCCTTACATCTCAGGTGTCCCCAGCCAGCGGAGTGCTTCCTTACATCTCAGGTGAAATATTTGATGAGCAAGTAATTGATGGCAAGTCGGTCTATCGCTTCTCACATATGAAAAATATACATTTGTGAAGGCCTAGTGTGCATTAACACGGCCTATACCCCTGAGAGAAGCTTAAACAGATAGACATGAAGAGTGTATGCATATAAACAAAAGGTACGTTTTATTAGGGCAATAAGCCCAAAAATAAATTTGAATAAGTAGGTATATAAACATACAGTTTACAAAGAATCAAAAAATATATACATGAAAACGTATGTGACCATAAACATGTACATGGAATGCAAGAAAATTGCAGAAATTGCACAACAACTTGCGATATTATCAAGGTCTTTCAGGAGAATGCCGACATGTTTCGGACGGGCGTCCTTTTTCAAGGCAATAACAATTCCTGTATTTGCTCAATAGTACTGTATAAGACAGAGTGAGGTCATTAGTATACAACATATTATATTTAGTAAGTATAGAACCTGTGTTTAAACCACTGTATGATAATGGTACTCACTTGCAAAACATGGAAGAAAAGGGCCCAAGTAGCCCGGTGGTCTTGGGGTACAAGAGTATGGTCTCAGTGTATTCACAAAATATAATTTGGTCTTATGCTGTTAAAAGCAAACGGCTGCTGGGCATTTGGTAGGCTGCAAGATCTCCAGCCATGCACCATTGGGTTGCAATGGCTATGTGTACCTGGGCCAGAGTGTTGTATGGCTAAGGAGTGAAGTAAAGTAAATAGGGTAATATTAGTAACACTTGGTGGTCAAAAGATATATCATGCGGAGTGAGCAGCATGGGGTAGAGAGAGTAAAGTTACCTGGT
Source organism: Lithobates sylvaticus (assembly GCA_028564925.1). Classification (NCBI taxonomy): domain Eukaryota; kingdom Metazoa; phylum Chordata; class Amphibia; order Anura; family Ranidae; genus Lithobates; species Lithobates sylvaticus. Next base: position 187,759,919 of record CM053035.1, on the reverse strand, counting down.
AGGTTGGAGTCCTATGGAGAGATACAGCAGAGCGCCGGCAGGAAAGTGTTGTGACTATTCCCGCCATTGTTCAGGTTTAAATATATGTGGGGATTGCTATCAGCTGAGTGGGCCATAGTGTGTAATGGGTACGCTCAGCTGAAAATAATTGGGACCAGGTGAGGGGATGGTGGCTCGAAGGCCATGAATCTTTTTTCCCCAATGAGATCTCAGAAGCGGCGGCGCCGCGCGTCGTCACGCCCAGAGGGGCGGGGCCTCGTGCGGCGTCGGAGCGTCAACGACGCGGGCAGACTAACCCCTCCCCGCCTGCTGGAACGCAGGCGGAGGGCGCATATGATGGAATAGTGCGCCTCAATGGGTATGTGTAGCGCATGCGCAGTGGAGAGTCCGCGCATGCGCACCTTGTCTTACCCGCGCCGGGCAGCCTGGATATGCCAAATGATAGCAAAATAAGCCGGAAAAAGAGATATAAATGTCAGAGTGTTAATGCCCTGCGTTAAGCTAAGTGCAGGGAAATATTGGCATATTAGCAAGTGAGTTGCAGTATCACACAGATGGGTGGAGCACCCCCTATTGGACAGAGACAAAAAATGCATTTAGAATAGCAAATACAACATTATTCAAATGTCTATAGAAAATACAAAAAGAGAAAAGACATATGCATTAAACAATTTGAGTAGCGATGGATCAAACGGTACAGGCATTACAGTAAAACTGATATGTTGAATAAGCATGTTTTTTGCATCATTAGACAAGTATATTATAATTGGTGTGAAAATGTAATGAAGTACAGTTGCTGTTATATAGATGAACTGTTGACAAAAGAAGAGTGGGGTCCTAAAGTAAAAATACTCGAGGGGGGCCTACCCTAATTGCAAAAGGGTCAGAGGTCAAGTTCACATACCCCTGATTCGAAACCTTCAAGGTAAGGCTTGAAGTTAAATGCCTCATTGAGTCCTGGGGGGGATGTGGCATTGAGATGGAATATCCATCTGAGCTCACTTTGAAGTAAGGATTTATTATAATCACCCCCTCGGTTGGGTGGGGGGATATGATCGAGTGCTCTAAATGTGATTTGAGGAGTTGAGTCCTGGTGGACAATTGCACAGTGTCGCCCTAGAGGGAGGTCAGGGTCTTTTTGGTTGATACTCAGGGTATGTCGATAAATGCGTTTCCAAAAAGGCAGTTTGGTTTTCCCAACATAAAAACACCCACACTCGCATTCTAATAGGTATACAATGCCGACTGAGCGGCAGTTGACAAAATGTTGAGGGAAAAAAGGTTGTCCATTAGGTAGGGTATTGGATCTGTTAGATTTAGATAGATACCTGCAGTATTTGCATTTTCCACATGGGAATGTCCCTTTGGTTTGTTTGTGTAAATAGTTAGCTGCAGTGTATTCGCTTCTAATTAGTTTATCACGGAGAGAGGGAGCTCGTCTATAAGTGAGTAAAGGATGTGTCGGTACAAATGGAGACAAGGAATGGTCTGTAGTTAGAATGTGCCAATGTTTCTCTAAGATCTGAGTAATTGAAGAGTGTTGTTCACAGTAATTGGTAATGATTCTCAAGGGGGTGTTTGTAACCTTAGGTTTAGAAAAAAAGAGTAAAGAGGTACGTGTTTTGGATTTCGCTTTTTTGTATGCGATTTTCAAAATTGTATGTGGATATCCTCGTTCTCGCAGCCTATTTCGTAAAACAGAGGCCTCGTTTTCGAAGGAGGCCTCGGTTGAACAATTGCGGCGGGCGCGAAGGTATTGGGCATATGGGATAGAGTTGAGGAGGGGTTCAGGGTGGAAGCTTGAGGCAGCCAAAATAGTGTTACCTGCAGTGGGTTTGCGGTATAGGTGACTTTGGATATGGCCTTCCGAGTCTTTTATAAGGGTAAGGTCTAAAAAACAAATAGAAGTTGGACTATATATCATAGTAAATTTCAAATTTAATTGATTGGAAGTGTTGAGATAGGTCAGGAAATCTTGTAAGATTTGACTGGATCCCTGCCAGACAATGAAAATATCATCGATGTATCGACGAAAGGTAACAATATGTTTAGTGTACAAATTGGCAGAAGAATCTGCAAAGAGGAGGCGTTCCCACTCCCCCAAGTACAGATTGGCGTAGGCCGGTGCGCAACAAGTGCCCATGGCCACGCCCTGTACTTGGAGGTAGTGGGAACCGTCAAATGAAAAAAAATTATTGTTGAGAATGAAGTTGAGAGCATTAATAATAAATGTAGAGAGATCTGTAGAATAAAAAGAGGTGGTGGTGAGTATGTGTCGGACAGCCGAAAGTCCTAGGGAGTGGGGAATCGAGCTGTATAGTGCCTCGACGTCGATCGCGACGAGAAGGGTGTCGGGACCGATGGTCAGGGAAGATAGACCTTGTAGGAGATGGGTAGTATCTCGTATGTAGGAAGGAAGTTGAATGACTAGGGGTTGCAATAGTTTGTCAATGTAACGACTAAGGTTGTCTGTAAGAGAGCCTCTTCCGGAAACTATGGGCCTGCCTGGTGGTCTAGGTAGGTTTTTGTGCACCTTGGGTAGTGCATAAAACGTGGCTATGCGTGGAAATTTGGTTCTAACATAATCACTAGTGTGTTTGTCCAATACCCCTTGGGTGGTGGCAGAGTCTATAAGTATGTATAGTTGTTGTTGTGCTGAAGCGATGAAGGAAGTGGGAATCTTTTTGTACCATTCCTTGTTTTGTAGGATATCATGGCACATTTGAGTATAATCTGCTCTGTCAAGTATAACTATGTTTCCGCCTTTGTCGGCGGCTTTTATGATTATTGTAGAGTTGGTTTTTAGATTTTGGAGGGCGAGGTGTTGGTTGTATGAGAAGTTTCTTGCCTTAGATCGGTTGGGATGAATTTTTAGGTTGCGGATTTCCCGCGTCACTGCCTGCAAAAATAGTGCCGCTCGTGGGTTGGTGCTAGGAGGTGGGTAAAAACTAGATTTCTTTTTTATGGTTATTTTGGAAGGTGGACAAGGTAAGGTAAGAGGATCATCCTCAGTGCTGGCTAAGAGAGTGTCAAGATATAGAGTATCTATTAGGTTGGAGTTGTCACTTTCCTCCAGAAGTTCAGTTAACTGTTGGAGGGCAGTGGTCTCCGCTGCAGAGTGTGAGAGAGAATCTGAAAAGGGATTGGGTGTATATATACTGTGTAATAGAAGTTTCCGAACGAATAAATGGATGTCTTTGATAACTGTAAATTTATCTATGTGAGATGCAGGGCAAAAGAGGGCAAGGTTATCTGGGTGTTCTTTTCGGTTGGTGAGAGTTGTTGTGTTGAATTCTTTGTGATGCTCGCATTAAATCTAAAAAATCAGGGTGTTGGGAGGAAGAGGGTAAGGAATGTGATCTGGAGGTCTTCGAAAGCGAGGAAGCGACCGACGGGTCTCTAGCCGGTGAGTCGTCGGTCGGTCCCTCGAAATCGGAGACCTCGTCACTGGAAAGGTTAGGTGTGCGGCCTCTTTTGGGGTTACGTGGACCCCGTGTGGAATTGGGTTTAAGTGCAACATGTGAAATACCTGTGTTACGGTCGGCAGTGGACTTGGGAGGCGCTGGTTTAGAGGCGAAGCGTGCTGAGGCTGGTAGGCGTGCAGCACGGTTGGCCTCATTCCATTTATAAGCTCTTTCCTCTTGGAATGCTTTTTTGTCGCGGAAGAATTTTTTGTCCTTCTGCGTCAAAATATCATGGTTAAATTTGTCGAAACGTGTTTTAAGTTGGAGATCCAACGTTTTGTATAGTGGGTGATCCAAAAATTGTGTAAGTTGGGTATTTATTGATGCAAGTTTAGCATCAAGACCAGACATTTGTGTCTCATATTGTTGTATCAAAAGTTTCATCAAATCAATGGAGCATTGTTTGAGGACACCCTCCCAGGCCTGTTTAAAGTCTGGGGGAATGTCCTGAAACGTAGGAAAATTTTTTTGGACCCTGAGTCCAAAAGGGTTAATACCATGAGCAATATAGTCCTTGAAGGACTTAATGTGCCAGAAGAGGGAGGCTTTCTTCTGGACGGTGTGTGTAAGATTAAGGAAAACAAATCGCAGCTGGGATTCAATGAATTCGTTAGACTGAAATTGTTGTAAGGTGCTAGTCATGCGGGTCTCCCAATCTTCACCAAGGAAGATTGCCATGGTGGTTAGAAGGGGGGGTAGAGGGGGTGTTCACAAAACCAGGTCCAAGATAACGGTTAAATGATTAATAATGCAGGGGGAGGTCAATGTTAGTATTTAAATTACAATATAGAGAGAGACATACATATATTGGAGGTAAATAATGCCTACAATTGCTTGCTCAGATAGGGGATTTTTATGGGGTAACCATAGATAAAGCAAGACAAAATATTTGATGAGCAAGTAATTGAGGTGTCCCTCAAGTGTCCCCAGCCAGCGGAGTGCTTCCTTACATCTCAGGTGTCACCAGCCAGCGGAGTGCTTCCTTACATCTCAGGTGTCACCAGCCAGCGGAGTGCTTCCTTACATCTCAGGAGTCCCCAGCCAGCGGAGTGCTTCCTTACATCTCAGGTGTCACTGTCCCCAGCCAGCGGAGTGCCTCCTTACATCTCAGGTGTCCCCAGCCAGCGGAGTGCCTCCTTACATCTCAGGTGTCCCCAGCCAGCAGAGTGCTTCCTTATATCTTAGGTCTCATCAGTGCCCACTTGTGCCACCTCATCAGTGCCCACCTGTGCCACCTCATCAGTGCCCACCTGTGCCACCTCATCAGTGCCCACCTGTTCCGCCTCATTAGTGCACATCTGTGCCACCTCAGTGCCCATCAGTGCAGGCTTAGTACACATACTCAGGAGGAGTAGCAGAATGTATTTTGGGGTGTCATTTGTGGTATACATATGCTATGTGAGAGAAATAAGCTATTACAATGACAATTTTGTTAAAAAAAAATAAAAAATTTAGCAAAGAATTGTGGGAAAAAATTACAACTTCAAATAACTCACCATGCCTCTTACTAAATACCTTGAAATGTCTACTTTCCAAAAAGGGGTAATTTGGGGGGCATTTGTACTTTCCTGGCTTGTTAGGGTCTTAAGAAATGAGATAGGCCACCAGTACATCAGATGCGATAATTTTTTTATGATTTGCACCATAGCTTGTAGACTCTAAAACTGTAAAACTTTCACACAGACCAAATAATTTCCATACATTTTTGGTTATTTTTACCAAAGATATGTAGCAGTATAAATTGTGGCCAAAATATATGAAGAAAAATTTATAATTTGCTAAATTTTATCACAGAAACAAAGAAAAATGTTGTTTTTTTCAAAAATTCTTTTTTCATTTATAGCGCAAACATTTTTAAATCCAGAGGTGATCAAATACCACCAAAATAAAGCTCTATTTGTGGGAAAAAAAGGACAAAAAATGCAATTGGATACAGTGTTGCATGACTGAGTAATTGTCATTCTAAGTGTGTGAGCACCAAAAGCCGAAAATTGGTCTGGATAGGAGGGGGGTTTAAGTGCCCGGTAAGCAAGTGGTTAAAATAGATCCTGTATGGACTATATATGACATGGACTTTGTTTGGACTAACAGTTTGTTTATATAGTCCCAGGTCCTCCTGCACTGTGTGGTAAAAAATTCCTTTGATTTGGTTTACTGCGCATTTACTTGTATACCCCCATCATGTTTGGGAGGCCAGCAAGGAGAGGCAGACATTCAGCAATTCAGCAATGTCAGATTCATTTGTCCACAGACAAGGCTGGTCCATCCTCACACAGGGCATCATTTCCTCTGTTTGGTGATGTTGGCCATGCTATCCAGCCACAGCATGCAGAGGAGGTGGTGGACTGGCTTACTAAACCATCCTCATCCTCCTCATTCTCCATCGCCCAAGCAGAGACTAGCACGCAGTCCACCGCAGCTGCCACAGTGGCCTATTTTGCCTCCTTGACCACAGCTACTCCTGCCATAGCCCCAGCATCAGACATGGAGGAGTCAGCTGAGTTATTTGAACACAGCATCAGCTATTTGTTCCTTGATGATGCACAGCAATTACTTAATTCAGATGTTGGTTCTGAGGATGAGGAAGGTAGGAACATGAGCCTAAAGAGAAGGGAGAACACTAGTAAACCACAAACTGGCAGTCATGTTCCCCTAGCCGCAGCATATTGCCATGTTGGCTCCAATGAGGATGAGTACGGAGGGGACGATGATGATGAGGTCACTGGCATGACTTGGGTGCCGGATAGAGCAGAGGCGGAAAGTGAGGATGAGCCACAACCCCAACGAGGCAGCCATTATTGAAGAGTAGAGCGCAGCCACCCTATTCCACCAGATTGTGGATCTGTTATCTCCCGGCCCACTTCCCACAGCTCAGCTGTCTGGAATTTTTTTTAGCACATGTGCAGCTGATCTCACTGTTGCAATTTGAAAACTTTGGCTCAAGCAGATCAAGCATGGCAAAAACTCAAGCCATTTGGGTATCACATGCTTGACAAGGCATTTAACCTCCCACCACTCAGCCCGTTGGCAAGAGCACCTGAAAGCTACACAAAAGACACACAATTCTGCTCCTCCTCACTCCTCACCTTTCCGGTCTACCCCCGCTATACCTTATGACCTCTCAGCAGCCTCCTCTAACAGGGATGATGGTATAGCGAAAGGTGTAACAGGTCATTGCCACCCACATGCCCAGCATCTAAATTCAAGCTTGTCAAACCTGCTGGCTTTACAACTCTTGCCTTTCTGTCTGGTGGATTGTGCCCCTTCTGCGAATTTGCAGAATGTGCTTTACACAATGGCAGGTTCCCAGTTGCTATTTCTTTGCATGTAAGGCCATTCTAGCTCTGTACCATCATGTGGAAGGCAATATTATGGCATTGTTGGGCAAGGCAGTCAGCCACAAGGCCCATGTTGCCACTGACACATGGTCCAGGAAGCATGGTCAGGGATTATATTTTTCATTCACAACACACTGGGTAACTCTGCTTGCAATTTGGAAGGATGCAGGACAGGGCTCAGTGCTGCAGCTTGTTTTGCCAACACGCCTCTATACAGCTAGTGGTGATGATGCCAGATTTGCCTATGAACCTCCAATACCCCCTAAGCATCCAAGGAGCTATTTAATGAGTTGTGCTAAAAAGGTGCCATGCACTGCTTCAGCTGGTCTGTGTAGGGGACAGTAGTCACACTGGAGCAGAGATTCTTTCAGATCTGCAGGGGTGTCAGGACAATTTACAAGTGAGCGCTGCGCGTTGATTGCCTGTGCACATGCGCGGCGGAACGGCACTCCGGCGCATGCGCACTCGCGGCTCAGCGCTCCGACGTACGCACATGCGCACTAGCGCACGCTTGAGCGTCCCAGTGCGTGACAGCGTCACATGACCACTTACAGGTCCTATTTAAGGAAGTGGTTCAGATTAGTCCAGCGCTGGCTTGTCTTCAGCTTCCTGCCAAAGCTCTGTTCCTGCTTCCTGTATCCTGTTTGCCTGATTACCTGTTTTTGACCCGGATTTGCCTTTTGACCTTGCTGCCTTCTCTTGCCCTTGACCTTGGACTGTATACTGGACTTACCGCTTGCTTGCCTCTGGCCCCTGGAACCTCTGCTTGTGACCCGGATTTGCCTGCTGTCTCCTGCCCTGAATATCTGCCTGTGACCCGGACCTGCCCGTCTTCAGTCCTTTACCTGCACCGGTGTTCTGGAACCTCCCAGTGCCTCCCGGACCCTAGCACCTGGCTCCCTCTTCAGTCCGGACCCTCTGATCCTCTGGTCCTCTGGTTGGGTAGCCTGTGCCTCTTTGTGCCATTCACCCCCTGTCTCACCTCCAGGGGGCGGACTGCGCTCAGTTGCAAGGGTGAACCACTCTCGGCATTTCGGCCTCGGTAAGTACGCACCTGACAGTACAAGCCAGCCATGTCTGAGGCCGACAGAGTGCGTTCACCCCTTGAGGCTTTGTGCCAACAAGTCTCAGCATTGACTGAAGCTGTACAAAAACTACAAGAGGGTTACACCCAAGTGGACAGTCGCCTGCAGCAGCTTTCGGGGTCAACTGCACCCACCTTAGCGGGCCCTACCGCCACCAGTGGATTATCCGCTCCCCCTGGATCAGCAAACCCCACTGTGATCATGGCATCTCCTGAACCCAGAGTTCCTACCCCTGAACGGTTCACGGGTGACCGCAAGAAGTTCCGGGCCTTCAAGAATGCCTGCTCGCTCTACCTTGCACTTCAACCCAGGACTTTCGCCTCTGAAGTAGTAAAGGTGGGTTTTATTATCTCGCTCCTGGCTGAGGAGCCACAGGCATGGGCCCATAGCCTAATGGAGCAGAGAAGCCCAGCACTCAATGCAGTAGAGACTTTCTTTGAAAGTATGGCGCAATTGTATGATGACCCGCAACGTGTGGCTACAGCTGAGGCCACGCTACATAATTTACTTCAGGGACGTAGACCGGTGGAGGATTACACCGTCGAATTTCGGAAGTGGTCAGCTGATACCGGATGGAACGAACCGGCTCTTAAATACCAGTATCGCCAGGGGTTGTCTGAGACTTTGAAAGATGAGTTGGCAAGATCCGAGACCCCTGACTCACTGGAAGACTTGATCCAAGCTGCCACCAAGCTGGACCGCCGCATGCGTGAAAGGCGTTCCGAGCGTCTTCAGTCTCCCCGTACTTATTGGACCTCTTCTAAACCTACCTTGCCGTCACCCACCACCTCAGCTCCAACAGTAGAATCCCAGGAGACGGAACCCATGCAGTTGGGCCTAGTTCGTGCTCCCCTCACGCCAGAAGAACGACTCCGCAGACGCCGGTCCAATCTTTGCCTGTACTGTGGGGCTTCGGGTCATTTTCTCAGCACCTGTCCCGTAAGACCGAGTAAGTCCTACCAACAATATATAATGAACTTTCAATCTTCTGGGTTCTCCCAGACTTATGTCGCCCTCTTTGTCTCCTTACAGCTACCGGAAAAGGAAACCCGGCTATCAGCCATAATTGACTCCGGAGCCTGCAGCTGCTTCCTTGACGCGGCATTTGCTACCAAGATGCACTTGCCCCTTGTTCCGAAGAAACAAAATCTACAGGTACATTTGGCTGACGGCTCTCTTCCTCGCTCTGGATTCATCACCCATGAGACCCAACCCATCTGTGTCACTACCGATTCGGGTCACCAGGAATTTATCCAATTTGACATTATCCCATCTCCAATGTTCCCCATCATCTTGGGGCTTCCATGGTTACGGATCCACGAACCTCAAATTAACTGGGGTAAGAGGGAGGTCTCTTTTCCGTCGCCTCACTGTATCCAGCATTGCTTTACCCAGGCTGTGGCTACTTGCTCCACCATTTCATCATCACCAGATAATCTTCTTCATGTACCACCAGTTTACTTGGAATTCCAAGACGTCTTTGACAAACAACAGGCAGATCGCTTACCGCCTCATCGGGCATATGATTGTCCCATCGATCTCCTTCCGGGTTCACCGATTCCTTTTGGCCGCATTTTTCCCCTGTCCGAAGTCGAACTCAAGGTCCTCAAGGCCTATATTGACGAGAACCTGGAGAAGGGGTTCATCCGCCCCTCCTCGTCACCCGCCGGAGCGGGCATCTTTTTTGTGGGAAAGAGAGACGGCTCCCTCCGACCTTGCATTGACTACAGAGAACTAAATAAAATCACCATTAAGAACCGGTATCCCCTGCCTCTGATCCCAGAGCTTTTTCAACGTTTCAGGTCTGCGAGAGTCTTCTCTAAATTGGATCTTCGCGGGGCCTACAACCTCATCCGAATCAGGACAGGAGATGAATGGAAAACAGCCTTCAGATCCCGATTCGGGCATTATGAATATTTGGTAATGCCCTTTGGGCTTTGTAACGCCCCAGCAACCTTCCAGCATCTGGTAAATGACATTTTTCGTAAACACCTTGACGACTTCCTTGTCGTTTACCTAGACGACATCCTTATCTTTTCGGACTCCCTTGAACTCCACCGGGTACATGTGAAACAAGTACTCACCATCCTCCGCAGCCACAGATTGTACCTCAAGGCAGAGAAGTGCGAATTCGAGAAATCCACGGTGCAATTCTTGGGGTTCATCATTTCTACAGGTGGGGTCTCCATGGACCCACAAAAGGTCAAGGCCGTACTGGAGTGGCCAGCCCCAGTGAACAAGAAAGGGGTACAGCGATTCATCGGGTTCGCAAACTTCTATCGAAGGTTCATTGTCGGCTTTTCCTCCATAGTGGCACCCATCACCAAGTTGACTCACCAAGGTACTCAATTCCATTGGTCCCCGGAAGTACAAGAGGCTTTTGATACTTTGAAAAAATTGTTTTCGTCCGCTCCCATCCTGATGCATGCAAATCCAGCCCTTCCATTTGTGCTGGAGGTGGATGCATCAGAGACGGCTACTGGAGCTATATTATCCCAGAGATTGGGTCCCAAGGCCCTGTTACACCCTGTGGCTTTTGCATCACGTAAGTTAAGTCCTCCAGAGAGGAACTACGATGTGGGAGACAGAGAGCTACTGGCCATTAAGTTTGCTCTGGAGGAGTGGAGGTATCTTCTGGAGGGGGCTTCCCATCCCGTCATGATTTGGACAGACCACAGAAACCTGGAGTATCTAAGGACAGCCAAACGCTTAAAGCCCAGACAAGCCCGTTGGGCTCTCTTTTTTGCAAGATTTAATTTTCATATTTCTTACAGACCCGGCTCAAAAAATGGAAAGGCAGACGCTCTCTCTAGAATGTTTCACGAGACACCCCAGGAATCTGAACCCAACACTATCCTTTCGCCACAGAACTTCCTGTCCCTCCTTCTGCAACCTGATTTAGTCTCCGCCATCAGGGCGGCATCAAGGCACCCCACCGACCATGGGATTTCCTCAATGGAGGAACACGATGGACTACTCTGGGTACGTGGGAAGGTCTTTGTCCCCACAGAAACAAGACCTTTAACGCTCAAGACTCTACATGATCACAAGCTCGCGGGACATTTTGGGGTTCACAAGACGTCTAACTTAATTTCTCGCTCTTTTTGGTGGCCTGGGTGGAGACAAGACTGCAGGAATTATGTCACCTCTTGTATCATTTGTCAACGCAACAAAGGAACTAGTTCTAAAGCCTGGGGCCTGCTGAAGCCCTTGTCCATCCCGAAACGCCCATGGGCGGACATATCAATGGACTTCATTGTAGAATTACCCGCTTCAGAGGGATACACCACCATCTTGGTCGTGGTCGACCGCTTATCAAAGATGGCACACTTCCTCCCAATGATTGGGACTCCTTCCGCTTCTGCTACAGCTGACATATTCTTTAAAGAAATTGTTCGACTCCACGGGATACCTACGAGTGTCACTTCTGATAGAGGGTCTCAGTTCACCTCCAAGTTTTGGCAAGAATTATGTAAAACCCTCGAAATCAAGATATGCCTCTCTTCGGCCTATCACCCTCAGAGCAATGGCCAGACGGAGAGGACAAATCAATCTCTAGAGCAATACCTCCGCTGTTTCTGTTCGGATTCCCAGGATGAATGGTCTAGTCTCCTACCCTATGCGGAGTTCGCCTACAACAATGCGGTCCATACTGCCACCAACCAAACTCCTTTCTGGGCCAACTTTGGGTTCCATCCCTCCTTCCTGCCAGGATCTCTGCCTGAAACTCCTGTTCCTGCGGTCCAAGACCGAGTTGATTTTTTGCAGCAGAACTTCCGGAGAATTCAAGAGGCCATGCAGAAGACCCAAGAAGGGTATGAGAAACAGTTCAACCGGGGGAGGAAGGAAAATCCGGACTTCAAGATAGGGGACGAGGTATGGTTGTCCTCAATCAATCTCAAATTAGCCATACCCACACGTAAATTAGGACCAAAGTTTATTGGTCCTTTCAAGATCAAACGGAAGATTAATCCTGTAGCTTTTGAGCTTTCCTTACCAGACTCGTACAGGATACACCCGGTGTTCCACGCTTCCCTCCTGAAGCCTGTCACTCCTAGTCCTTTTCCAGGAAGATCTGAACCACCACCTCCTCCAGTACTGGTGGACGGCGAAACAGAATTTGTGGTGGAAAAAATTTTAAGTTGCAGGAAAAGGGGGAGGCAACTCCAATACCTGGTCAAATGGGAGGGTTACCCGTCAGAAGAGAACTCTTGGGAACCCTCAGGAAATCTGCATGCTCCACGCTTAATCCGAGCTTTCCAGAAGGAACATCCTGAACTGATGGCTAGCTTGGGCGTCCGGAGGCCGCCCCTTGGGGGAGGGCAATGTCAGGACAATTTACAAGTGAGCGCTGCGCGTCGATTGCCTGTGCGCATGCGCGGCGGAACGGCACTCCGGCGCATGCGCACTCGCGGCTCAGCGCTCCGACGTACGCACATGCGCACTAGCGCACGCTTGAGCGTCCCAGTGCGTGACAGCGTCACATGACCACTTACAGGTCCTATTTAAGGAAGTGGTTCAGATTAGTCCAGCGCTGGCTTGTCTTCAGCTTCCTGCCAAAGCTCTGTTCCTGCTTCCTGTATCCTGTTTGCCTGATTACCTGTTTTTGACCCGGATTTGCCTTTTGACCTTGCTGCCTTCTCTTGCCCTTGACCTTGGACTGTATACTGGACTTACCGCTTGCTTGCCTCTGGCCCCTGGAACCTCTGCTTGTGACCCGGATTTGCCTGCTGTCTCCTGCCCTGAATATCTGCCTGTGACCCGGACCTGCCCGTCTTCAGTCCTTTACCTGCACCGGTGTTCTGGAACCTCCCAGTGCCTTTCCGGACCCTAGCACCTGGCTCCCTCTTCAGTCCGGACCCTCTGATCCTCTGGTCCTCTGGTTGGGTAGCCTGTGCCTCTTTGTGCCATTCACCCCCTGTCTCACCTCCAGGGGGCGGACTGCGCTCAGTTGCAAGGGTGAACCACTCTCGGCATTTCGGCCTCGGTAAGTACGCACCTGACAAGGGGCGAGGCCCAGAGGTAATTAACGCCATGCCAGCTGGAGCCAGGTATTGTGGTGTGCGGTAATGGGACAAACCTCCCCTCCACCCTTAGACAGGGGAAGTTGACACCTGTGCCATGCCTGGCACATGTCCTCAATTTGTTGGTGCAGCATTTCTTAAATAGGTACTGTGGTAGTGGGGTACCCCACCAGTGTTTGGACAGAGGATTCTCAACCAGGCAGGTTGAGGAGCTCCAGTTTATTTGCTTATTTGGGAGGAAACTGGCTTTTCAGTTTCCTCATTGTTTACTAAAATCCGTTTTGGGATCTGGAGCCCGGGGATTTCGTAGCGATCCGGGTGGGATGAAATCCCCAGTCCTGGGTCCAGGTCTTGAGATCCACCAGCATACTGACTGGTCAGGTGTGTGTGCTGGGCTATTTGTACACACTTGACCATGGTTCTGGGCTCCCCCCTCCCGAGGAGTCCAGGCAAGCAAGGGAGAAGCGTGCATGTCTGCACAGTTCTGTCTGTCAGAGCAGACAGAGGGTCCAAGCCTATGGGCTGGAACAGCAAGGAAGCTGAAAGGGTGCTGAGGTACAGAGTGTACAGGAACTCCGTTATAGAGCCGAGACGGCTGAAGCACAAGCCTGAGAAGCAGTGCTGCTAAAGAGAGCCAGGTGGCTTGGTATGTTCTGTTTAACTTACAGTGTTTGCTGTGGAAAGCTGAAACCCCTGTGTGGGAAACCCTTCTGTTATTGGACTTGTTTTCTTTTCATTTAATAAAAGTGGGCCAACAAGCCCTTAAAAGGCACGACTAGCGTTGACTCTGCTCACTGGTGTGCTCTACCCTTAAGCTAAAACATCCCCCGATGTTACAGTACCCAGGGTTGGAAGATCTGCTAAAGCCAGCCAGAAGTCACACAGGTCCGGTCATACACAGCCAGTGCTCTGTTGGCTGAAATACAGTGAGAATTCCACCTGCCCATAAACCGCTTGATTTGTGACGTGCCCACCAAGTGGAACTCGACTTTGGCAATGCTGCACATGCAGACAAAGGGCCATCAACGAGTACCTGTGTGAGTATGGCATAGTGACAGGCTCAGGCTGACTCAGCTTTTTTTCCCCTACGCTATGGCTTCTGATAAAGGATGCATACACTGTACTGTCACCATTTGAGGAGGCAACAAGAATGGTGAGCCGTGACAATGCATGTATCAGTGACACAATCCCTTTTGTTTTCCTGCTGGAGCAGACTCTGCGTTGCATTATGAACAGGGCACTCAAGGTAGAGCAGTGAAAGGAAGAGGAGGACTTTCTTTCGATGCCACACAAGAGGAGAGGGAGGAGAAGGATTCTGTCAATTTTGGAGGCATTGAAGCAGAGGAAGACATATATCAACCCTTAACAGTTGGTTTTCCATTCCCAGAACCCTTGGGAGTAGTACGTTGCTGGGAGGAGGCAGTTCCAGATGCTGTAATCCTCAGTGATTCCGAGGAGTCTGCTTCTCATGCCTCTGCAAACTTGTGGTGCATGGGCTCCCTCATTCTTCAAAGCCTACCAAAGAACCCAAGAATATGTGGCATCAAGGAGAAGGATCACTATCGGTTGGCAACCCTCCTTGATCACCATTACAGGGAAAGTCTTGAAACTCATCTCATCCCAACAGAGGTAGCAGAAGATGAAATCTCTTGAGGATACTTTAAAGAGGAGTTTTTGTAACGCCTTTCCAGACTCTGTTAAGTTACAATCCCATGGAAAACGTAGTTTTGAGGCTTCTGTTGGTCAAGAGAGGAGGGGTGGAGAAGAGGGCTGCCTCAGTGATGCATTTCAAAATGTTTTAGTCCTTTGCGCCCAGGGCTGTCTGCTTCCACATCCCAATGACAGCATCTGCATCATATGGTGGGAAATTATCTAGGGGCAAAAACAGACATGGAGAGCTTTCCTGTTTGCAATCCACTGGGTTACTGGGTCATGAGAATAGACCACTGGCCAGAACTTGCTCAGTATGCAATTGAGCTGCTGGGCTGCCCTACATCCAGCGTGCTTCCCAAACAGGCATTCCTTTCTGCCGGTGGTTTTGTGACAGATAAGAGAGTGCGTCTCTCCGCAGACTCCGTGGACCGGCTGACATTTATCAAAATGAATCAGTCCTGGATTAGCAGCAAGCCCCTAATGCCGATGTCGCTGATTAAGTGCTTTCTGGATCTGGACTCTCTGAAAGACTGTCTAGGCTGCTAGCTTTGTGGGTGTTGATTTAATCTGGAAGACGTTTTTTGGTGTAGGTTTCATGGGCACAATTAACACCCTAGGACCAATTTTTCCCCATCTGTTTGACAGGTGCGTATCATTAAAATTTTTGATAGCGAGGCCAATAAATGCTTTCAATAAGAGTACCTCTATAGGATTACGGTGTGTGAAGGTACCACCAACACCAAAAGACCAATTTTTCTCCACCTGTTGCTTTGATCCAAAGTCTCCGAAAGAGACACCAGAATTTATCCAAAAAATCTCTAATCTTGTTCCGAGTGCACTAAATTGTGGCCTCATCATACAGACTGGCTCTCCAAGCTGTTGTTTACAAAATAAAGAAAGCTTGCAGGGAAAATTTAATTTTGTTGGCTTTATTAATGTCATTATTGCTGTCTATACACAGTACAGATGTGCCACTTTACAGGCAGACTAAGGGGACCCCCCAGGCACTATGTTTCAAGGAATTTTTCATTTTTATTGTTATTTCAATTTTTTATGGTTTCACCTTAAATGTCAGTAAATCACTGCTTATTTAAAAAAAAGATGTTTTTTTACAAAGTGTTTTTTCATTGATACATGTCCCCCAGGGCAGTACCTGGACCCCCATAATCATTGTATGCCAAATTACTTGCATATGGGAACTTTTGATTTTTGCAGTTGGGGTCCCATAGACTTCAATGGGGTTCGTTATTCTGTTCCGAACCTTTGCAAAGTTCGAAAGTTCTGCCGCAAGCCATGTCTGCCCATGTCTAGTAACAAATATAAAAGAACTAAGGTAAACCTGGTTGGATAAATTCTAGTGTAAAAAGGCATTAAAGAAAAAAAACTGTCCTTGAAGAAATATAGGGCCAAGAGGGCACTGTCAGCATTCCAACACTACAAAGAATGTAACAAGAAATGTAAGAGCGTGCTCAAGGCAGCAAAAAAATAGACCACAAGAAACATGAAGCTGAAGAGATTAAAAAGAAATACCAGAAAGTTTTTTTATTATATAAATGGTAAAAAGGCAACCTTAGAGCATATTATCCCCATAAAGGATGGTCAGGGTAAGATGGTTCTAAGTGACAGGGAGAAAGCAAATGTATTAAATACATTCTTTTCCTCTGTATTCGCTGAGGAAAAGGAGGGGTATAAAAGACAACATGATAGTATTAGCAACGTAGCAAGGAGTGGCTAACAGAAGAAGTGTTCTTAAGACTGTTTCAGGGTGTCATTGAAACCCAAAGAAAATTTCAGGGATGCTGTGCAATTCCAATGCAATGCAGGAAACACACAGGATTGGCTACGTTTCCTGCATCACATCAGTGGGAATCAGGACTTACTTGTAACACTCCATTGTATGTGGTCTCAATCATCCTGGTCAAGAGTGCCAATACAAACTGCTTTACAGCACCTGGCTGGAGCTCCTTTTGATCCTATTTTGGAGATACCTTGGCCACCCTTGCCCTTTCTCTCTTTGGTGGCTTAGTAAAGCCATGAAAAATATACTGGGGACCTGTGTCCTTCTATATCAGGGGTACTGAATTAGAATTCATAAGGGTCCGGTCAGCAAAATTGTTATATTGGTGCTATGACTCAGATCCCCCCATAACAGATGCCTCCATCACAGACGCCCAATCACAGACCACCCTCAATCACAGACCCCCTCAATCACAGACCCCATCGCAGCCCCCTATCACAGCCCTCTATCACAGACTCTGCATCACAAATCACCCCCAATCACAAATCCCTCATCACAGACCCCTCTCCACAATCACAAACCCTATTCATCACAAACCCCCCATCACAGCTCCCCCATCACAGATTTCCAAATCACAGACCCCCATCACAGTCCTCCCTTGATATTACAGACTGTCCTTTTCATAAGATTGCAGCATTCCCCCATTCCTCTCCCCTCCCCACACTGACCTACCTTATTCACACAAGATGGGGAGCATGACAGGTCTGGGCAAAGGGCATGACTTTTCCTGTTAAAGGTGGGGGATTGATTCCTGGGACTGCCCCGCAACCAATCATCTGCTTCTTAACTTGAAAAGTCCGGCTCTTTGTCCAGACCTGCTGTGCTTCCCATTTTGTGTGAAAAGGGTATGGCAGTGTGGGGAGGAGGGAGGAAGGGGGCAATGCTGCAATGTTATGAAAGGGACAGATCTGCTGCACCTCCCATGTTGTGCAATTAATTAAGGATGATAGCGGTAGCGGCAGGCAGACAGGCCGTCGGCGGGGAGAGAACACTCAGGCAACTATTTGGCGAGGCTGTGGTCCAGACTGTTACTGGTTCTGGATCTGGACCACAGTCCACCATTTAGTGATGCTTGTGAATTTGCAATGATGCTGGGGTGTGGTCTCAACCAATCAGGAGGGAGAATCTTTGGCAGCCGAGACACTCCTGCAACATTGCTGGATAGAGATGAGCTTAGGTAAGTATTAGGGGAGGCCGAGAGAGGTTGCTGCCACAGAAGGCTTTTTATCTTAATACATAGAATCCATTTAGATAATAAAACCTTCTGACTTTACAACCACTTTATTGGTATTGTTAACCTTTTTTTTTTTTTTTTTTTACATATCTCATTATACTGATTTATATATATATATCCATGCTGAACACAAAGTGAAGATTCGCCATCAGAAATCTCAGGGAATCATCTCCAGGCCATCTTTGATTACCAGAGAAATAGAATTCAGGAAACTTCCAGTGTCAAATCCATGAATGTGGTAGAATCGCTTTGGTATAGAATCTATCTTGCAGTATTGATGGTTCAAGTTTTACTTCTTTGGTTTTAACTTTCCAATGTAGTTTACTCATCCTAGAATTCTGTTTTATATTTATCAGGTAAATCTTGTTCCTTGCTGACAGTCTTTGTTTGTTATATTCACATGACCGTCATGAGGAATTCTTCTGACAAAGCTATGATTACCCCTTCCTTTTTGTAAAATAAACCTTCATAATTTTGATCATTATTCAAATCATTATTCCCTTTTTGGCTACACGCAGGTAACTTTGGTAATTTACCTTGTTAAGGAAGTGCACACAGCCACTGCCAGCCCCTCTGCAAGGGTTATATGATGTATATACTATATGCCATTTTCTAAAATTCTTCTTATAAATACCTAAACAATTTTGTGGGTGCTATGAAATGTGAGTACCCCACAGTAGGGGCTAAGTTATATTTATATAATAAATTGTTTAAACGATATTACACTATCAAGTTTTTTTTTCGACATACACATGTGGAACACGTTACCAGCAACCAGCCCAGGATTTCAACAGAAACACTGAACCCAGAGGTGGTTCATATGCGTGTTTTGACCAGGCTTAATTGCAGGTGCTATTGTAGCCAGCCGGCCCCCGTCTCTATTTTGTCCCCCCCCCCCCTTGGAGACACTGCTGTTGGGATATAGAAGGGCTCCAATGGGGGGGGGGGACACCTGAGATGTAAGGAAGCACTCCGCTGGCTGGGGACACCTGAGATGTAAGGAAGCACTCCGCTGGCTGGGGACACCTGAGATGTAAAGAGGCACTCCGCTGGCTGGGGACACCTGAGATGTAAGGAGGCACTCCGCTGGCTGGGGACACCTGAGATGTAAGGAAACACTCCACTGGGGCCACATATCTCTGGGCCACTTGTAGCTAGAAAACCCAAATTTGGTATGCAAACACAGTAGAACTAGCACTCCAACATCTCCAAATCTAGCACCAAGTGACCCCGAGGTACGGGGCCCCAAAGTCTGGTCGCAAAATGTCAAGCACTTTTCTGCAGCAAAGTTGAGTATTGTCCACTTGCCACGTCACCTGCCACAATTTATCAATTTATCAATTTAATCTCTTCTATATTTTTTCTCCTTGGACCTGATAATGTTATTTTTTTTATGTTTTCTAATATATTATCCATACACTGTATCTGATATTGTATTTTTATAAAATCTTTATCCATATTCTGATGAAAGACTCACAGTAAATGTCCTGAAATGCGTTGGTTATCAATAAAAAGATATATTGTGTACATAAAAGGTTTACAATATTGTTCCAAGACAAGTCAACACACATTTATATTCTGAATGATCTTTATTAAGATAGCGATATTTAACACAATTTAACAGAGATTAATGCAAAATAACATTGCTGGCTTTAGCGCAGCTGCTTTGATTTCTGACTGCCATTAGTAGGTCATTACATAATTCTATTTGGCCCGATTTGGCTCCACATCAATGCTATTGGCTCCAATCATCTACTCCCCTTTGCGTCCTACAATGAATAGAACAGCTTTATAATCAATGAGATCGCTGATATTGCGTCTCCTCTGCACTGCACAGTAATCAATGGCTAAACCCACCTTACCAAAGGCGTTTTTTACAAACTCCTCATTACATTTAAAACAATGGAACCGTTCTGCTCCATCAACCCAGTAAGTTGCATCTAATAGCGCAAAAAAGAATAGCTGGCCTCCGGGTTTTAGCAGCTTTATTGTCTTCTCCAGATTCTTCATGTATTCATCTTCATTTTTACTGATCATTTCCAGTATCCACGCACCGATAACACAATCAGCAAGTGGTAGTAGCACCGGGGAAGTTATGTTTTCCTGTTCAAAATCACATTTCAAAATCTGCATGATGCACGACCTTAGGCGCATTTCTTTCTCCTGATGTTGACCTCTGAAAGCAAAAAAAACATAATATGATTTTATATATATGTATATATATATATATATATATATATATATATATATATATATAAAATATGGACATTACAGGAAAGATTTCAATATACAGTGATGTGGTGTGATAAGCAATTCTGCCAAAATCTGGCTAGACTGTAATTTGGCAAGTTAAGATAAAATTGTCATATTAGTGTAGCACTACTGCCCGTAGGAGTTGCTAATGGCAGGGTCCTCCACTACTTCCTTCTCACATCCAGACACAGTTATCAGACCTTTGGCTTGTTTTTTTGTTGTTTTATTAGGGAATGATAACTTGGATGGGGTAAGGTGCAAGAGATTATGGGATACTCAACTTGAAAATGTCCAACAATTAAAACCAGAAACAACTTCCTCCCTATTTACAGACTCCTCTTCTTCCTTCCACCTGCACTAACTTGGTTCCCTCCTGGGGGAACTAACAGTCTCTAGTTAGTTCAGCAACAGCCCATTACAGGCTAGGAACAGTCCCTTGGTAAAGTTGCAATGTGGAGTGAACGAAACGCGCTGGAGCTACATAGATGCATGATGTCCATACAGATGATTTTATATGTCTTTTACATTGTTCCACTCAAAACTTTTAAATACCATCCAGCCCTTCCAGTGGCCTATGTTGTGTAGGACTTGTCTTCATTCCATGATATGTCATGGGATGAAGTACCATGGCGTAAATATGTATAAGTGGTTTTTAGCATGCTTTGCGTTTATGCAATTTTGTGTATGCATTTTTTGTCATTGTGTATGCTGCATATGATCTCACAAGGTACAGTAAAATGTTCTTTGCAATGACTGCTTTTTGTTTTTTCAAAATTTGGGATGGAGGCCAATTACTGATGGTGCCACAGACCACACAATGTTTCTCTTACAATGTGGAGTGAACAGCATCTCACACAACCTTCTGCCTCTTCGTAAAGGCTCATCCCAGTTCTACTGCTTGCAGAAATACTAGCCCATCTGGCTGCCACCACCCCAGCTGGCTACTTTCTCTTACCAGTCCTCCCAACTGACACACACATGGAGACTCCCCAGGGCAAGGTTGGATGAAGACTTGGCAAACTACTGCTTTTAACCACTTCCGGAGAGGCTCGCGCCCATAGCCCAAATGTCACTTCCACCCATAGCTCTTAAAAGCAAAATTTTTTTATTTTTTTTTTACGATTTTTATTTTTTTTATTGCATTTTAGTGTAAATATGAGATCTGAGGACTTTTTGACCCCAGATCTCATATTTAAGAGGTCCTGTAATGCGAGTAGTGCCCACATATAAAAAAAGGTGCTCAAACCACACATGTGAGGTATCACCACGATCGTTAGAGTGAGAGCAATAATTCTAGCCCTAGACCCCCTCTGTAACTCTATCTAAGAAGAACCATTATGGAGGAGAAAGTAAATTTATTGTTGCCACCATCCCAAATATATTATATATAAAGATTAAGTACCCCCCAGTACAAAGGGGTTTTAAGGGCGAACTTTTGAGGACACTCAAAACTTTAAAAAGTATTTTCAAGAAATAGAAAAATGTATTTCATAAAAGCAGTGAAGTGGTCAGAAATAACAACCATGCACAAAGTGATACAGAATATCCATATATAGTATAATAGCATGCAATGCCAAGCTGCGGTTTCCAAAACGAGCAAAGTCCTTTCTTGTATTAAGAGAGGTATGGACTCCAGAGAGAGAGATATCATTTTGCCCCTGTTCAAATCATTAGTAAGACCTCATCTGGAATATGCAGTTCAGTTTTGGGCACCAGTTCTCAAAAAGGATATTGGGGAACTGGAGAACGTGCAGAGAAGGGCAACCAAACTGATGAGAGGCATGAAGCAGCTCAGCTATGAGGGAAGATTAGAGGAACTGAATTTATTCACCCTTGATAAGAGGAGATTAAGGGGAGATATGATCAACATGTACAAATATGTAAGGGGTCCATATAGTGAACTTGGTATTTGAGTTATTCACTTTACAGTCAACAAAGAGGACAAGGGGGCACTCTTTACGTCTAGAGGAAAAGAGATTTCATCTCCAAATACGGAAGGGTTTCTTCACAGTAAGAGCTGTGCAAATGTGGAATAGACTCCCTGCAGATGTGGTTCTGGCCAGCTCAGTAGATTGCTTTAAGAAAGGCCAGGATACTTTCCTAAATATACATAATATAACTGGGTACCAACATTTATAGGTAAAGTGGATCCAGGGAAAATCTGATTGCCTTTCGGGGGATCAGGAAGGAATTTTTTCCCCTGCTTTAGCAAGTTGGAGCATGCGCTGCTGGGGTTTTTTTTTTGCCTTCCTCTGGATCAACTGTGGGTATAGAATGGGATATATGGGATTGTATGATATTATTTTTTTTTTTTATTTGTGGTTGAACTGAATGGACTTGTGTCTTTTTTCAACCTAACTAACTATGTAACTAAGTATATAAGAAAACAGCACTTCTCCTATAGTCCGACGCGTTTAAGGAGATTCAAGATAAATCCCTCCTTCAGGGACATAAAAGAGACAATAGTTGGAGACGCTCTGAAACAGAAAAAAACAAAGTCTAGATTTTCAGAAAACAACAGGGCGAACTCAACTCTGTAAATGTCGCCTATGGAGATTTTTAAGGGCAAAAGTTTGTCACCATTCTACGAGCGGGCGCAATTTTGAAGCATGACATCAAGGGTATCAATTTACTCGACGTACCATTATCTTTCATGATATAAAAAAAAATTGGGCTAACTGCTGCTGTCTTATTTTTTAATGCAAAAAAAGTTGATTTTTTTTTTTTAAAAGTGCGCTTGTACGACCGCTGCGCAAATACGGTGTGACAGAAAGTATTGTAATGACCGCCATTTTATTCTCTAGACAATTGTCTGATGTACTCCGTCACCGATTAAGGGAAGGCTTACCGACTATCGTGGACATGCCGTATGAGTCGAAATTGCTGTGTGGTATTTGCAATACACCGATGTGGGCAGTTATTCCAATTTATGATGTCTGGTGACCAACGACAAGACTATGTGCTGAATGGTTGGTGGAAACTCGAAAATAGGAGTGGTAGGCAGGTATGGCATGTGGTTCACCCCCCAATGATATTACCGACAAAGGCATGTATAAAAGAAATTGGCAGCAGTGGCATCAGCAAAATCATCTCCCGACGCGTTTCGCCTTAATGAGGCATCATCTGGGGGTGCTGATTCACTGGGGCCACCGCTTATATATAGGTACAGGGGTATTTACAGATGAGATCAACCTGACATCAATGCTGGCTCAATGATTAGACCACTTCCTGTTTAAGGTAAGATGGCGCCTACGCCTATGGAGTGTCAAGCCTCATTCTGAGTTTGAAATAATAAAATCCCCTTTATTAGAAAATAGTAACAAATTCGTAAATTTATGACACATGCCCTAAAGTATAACTATGTGTAACTAGTGCCAGCCATTAGTGCAAAAATATAATATGAATGATGTGAATAATATCATCCTGAAATTAAAATCAGGATGTTTGAATGGTGTCTATGAGTGTGCTATTTAAAAACGAGCCATCAGGCTCTAGCAAAATGGCGTCTGGGGGCGGAGATGACGCGATTTGCTCTATTTACGCCAGAAGAGGGGTGTGTGTGGAACGCGGCGGTAACCAAGCCTCGTTCTGAGGCCGGATACAATAATAACATGAGCCGCGAGTAGCAACTGCGCATGTGTGAACAGCGCAAGAGGACGGAAGTGAAGCGTTTGCTCTGTTTACACCGGAAGAGGGGTGTGTGTAGAGCGCGGCAGTAACCAAGCCTCGTTCTGAGGCCGGATATAATAATAATATGAGCCGCGAGTAGCAACTGCACATGTGTGAACGGCGCAAGACGTACACAGAACGCAGTGCAGTCCAGACCTCATTAGGAGGCTGGATATGTATATTATACAAGCAGCCGGTGTAAATAGAATTATGGGGACATATAAGAAGGAAATCTTATTTGAGGGATACTAGCCACACTATCCAAATTTTGGAACAAACTACTTTAAAAAATGGCTTTCTGCTGGCGACAGCGGATGTTGCTTCGTTGTACACTTGTATTCCCCATTCTATGGGGATACAAGCAGTCCAACATTTTTTGGAGAAAGATCTTTCAGTTATGCATGATCAGAGACAATATATCATCCAATTGTTGAAATTTGCAACCAGTCATAATTACTTCTGGTTCAACCAGAAGTATTATATTCAACAGAAAGGCGTGGCTATGGGGGCGAAGTTTGCCCCCAGCCTCGCCAATCTTTTCATGGCCAAATGGGAGGAGGATGTCGTCTATCATGAGGGTGGTTTGTCTCTGGTTCTATGGACCAGATATATAGACGACATCCTCCTCCTATGGGACGGCACCCAGGAATCTCTGATCAATTTTTTCTCCACTTTGAACTCCAATGATCGTGGCATCCGTTTAACTCACGAATGGAGTTCAAATAGTGTACATTTTTTGGATCTAGAGATCAAGATACAGTCTGGTAAATGGGAATTTCAAACTTTTTTCAAACCGACAGATAGAAACGGTTTTATTCCCAAGGACAGCTGCCACCATAATTCATGGCTCAAAGGGGTCTCAAAAAGTCAATTTCTGAGGCTTCGGAGGAATTGCACAAATGTGGAAGTCTTTAAAAGACAAGCTTCGGTCCTTACCAACAAATTCCTTGAAAAAGGATATGACTTGACATCTGTGCATTCCCAATACCAAGAGGTTCTCTCATTAGATAGAAGTTCTCTCTTCAATCGGTCTCCAAAAGAACCACACAACTCATTCAAATGGGCTGTCCTCACATCCTATTCAGTTCAACACCGAGATATCCAAAACATTTTAAGTAAGCACTGGGACATACTCAAAACTGATAAAATTCTATCCCCCCTCATACCAGATAGAGTCAAGGTGACCTTTAGAGGTGTCCCTTCTTTGAAAAGCAAGATAGCTCCAAATATTATCAACCCTCCAGTTCGACCTTCATTCTTTCACGATCTGAAGGGTTACTATCCCTGCAAAAAGTGTGGAGTATGTCGTTGTAACATAGCAGGGAGGTCTAAAAGCGTCCAATTCTGTTCCACAGTTACGAAACGTGTTCATCCGATAAAAGGTTTCCACACGTACTTTCTCTATTAGGGTAGGGGAACATCTGGCTAAAATTAGAGGCGGTGACGTAAAACACACAGTTCCCTGCCACTATAGAGAATGTCAAGACCGAAATCCTGAGGGGACTTCTTTCCTTGTAATAGACAGTTATATCCCCCCATGGAGAGGTGGAGCAATGACACGTGGGGTGTCTCAGCTAGAAACATTTTGGATATTCACGTTGCAAACCTACCAACCTTGGGGTCTCAACGTTGAATGGGATATTAATTATTTTCTTAACAAAGCCTGACATTGTATATTTTTACATATTCTTTATATATTTTTCAAATTTAATTTCGATAATATAGTCGATTTCAAGTTACTGTTGTAAAATGCAAATTACATCATCGAATCAACTATATTTACATACCAACGTGTTTATCAATTTTAATTAATATGGGATTGTTCTTTGTTCTCTACATTCTTCAATTATTCACATAGTAATTAATAAAATATAAATAAGAGGTGATAAAACTATATGGATTCATTTTGCATCAAGCAGATCATTATATCTTCTATTTTAATATTTTATTAATTTTAATTTTAATATAATATATTTTATTAATAATTTGTCATAGTGTACGAGGTCAGTCTCATATCATTGCTATTTCATTTTTTAGATGAATAATACATTTTTTCACTTTATATTTATTAAAAATGAATACCAATTAATATAATATAAATTTAATTTTTCACTCTGTAGCTGTCAACTATTTTTCACATAGAAGCTTGGTGAACATGCTTTTTGGGTTTTTTCATTTTGCTATCCTTCTTATATGTCCCCATAATTCTATTTACACCGGCTGCTTGTATAATATACATATCCAGCCTCCTAATGAGGTCTGGACTGCACTGCGTTCTGTGTACGTCTTGCGCCGTTCACACATGCGCAGTTGCTACTCGCGGCTCATATTATTATTATATCCGGCCTCAGAACGAGGCTTGGTTACTGCCGCGCTCTACACACACCCCTCTTCCGGTGTAAACAGAGCAAACGCGTCACTTCCGTCCCCTTGCGCTGTTCACACATGCGCAGTTGCTACTCGCGGCTCATGTTATTATTGTATCCGGCCTCAGAACGAGGCTTGGTTACCGCCGCGTTCCACACACACCCCTCTTCCGGCGTAAATAGAGCAAATCGCGTCATCTCCGCCCCCAGACGCCATTTTGCTAGAGCCTAACGGCTCGTTTTTAAATAGCACACTCATAGACACCATTCAAACATCCTGATTTTAATTTCAGGATGATATTATTCACATCATTCATATTATATTTTTGCACTAATGGCTGGCACTAGTTACACATAGTTATACTTTAGGGCATGTGTCATAAATTTACGAATTTGTTACCATTTGGTAAAAAAGGGGATTTTATTATTTCAAACTCAGAATGAGGCTTGACACTCAAGCCATAGGCGCCATCTTACCTTAAACAGGAAGTGGTCTAATCATTGAGCCAGCATTGATGTCAGGTTGATCTCATCTGTAAATACCCCTGTACCTATATATAAGCGGTGGCCCCAGTGAATCAGCACCCCAGATGATGCCTCATTAAGGCGAAACACGTCGGGAGATGATTTTGCTGATGCCATTGCTGCCAATTTCTTTTATACATGCCTATTAAGCCTTTGTACATGTGAGTACCCATTTTTTATACTTATTAAATTTTAATCTACTTGACGGTATTAAGCTATGGTCTCATTTCTCTTTGTCGGTAATACCATTGGGGGATGAACCACATGCCATACCTGCCTACCACTCCTATTTTCGAGTTTCCACCAACCATTCAGCGCATAGTCTTGTCGTTGGTCACCAGACATCATAAATTGGAATAACTGCCCACATCGGTGTATTGCAAATACCACACAGCAATTTAGACTCATACGGCGTAAGCCTACCTGAGTCCACGATAGTCGGTAAGCCTTCCCTTAATCAGTGACGGAGTACATCAGACAAGCCGCACAAGTCACTTTATGATATATTGTATTCACCTAAGTCACTATGGTGTATTATTAATTGATTTTTTTATAATAATTATTGTTTCTAAACTATGAGACACAATATCATTTTGTGATAGTTTCAATTTTGTCACATTTTGTTTGCAATTAGTTGGTTTCACAATTTGTAATTCATTTGATGTCCTATATAGAGTATAATTCTATTATCGGTCATTTATATTTATTAATTTTGGTGATATAAAATTTTTATATTTTTTATTATTATATATTGTTTCACAGTACATGTTTAATAATCACTATTGAACACTTTGAGCGCCGCACTATATATCTATTCACGCTTGTTAGAAAAAAATGTATAATGTCTGGGGGTTCCAAGTAATTTTCAATCAAAAAAAATATTTTAACTTGTAAACACCAAATCTCAGAAAGAGGCTCGGTCCTTAAGTGGTTTTTAAGAGAGCACTGCTACAGCTGTCAGTCTCTCCCCTTGTCTGTCCCTGCACCGTGTTGATCTACTCAGTGTCTCTCCTTGCTCTCACTGCCTCTCTGGCTAGGGTCACTCCGACTGCCTCCTGAACTCTAGCCCGAGGTAAAGCCCCTCCTGGCAGGGGGTCCTTCAAAGGCTACCGATAGACTCTCTTCAACACTGCTTCTCCATCTGCCACCCAACTCCTTTGCTGGCATGGCTCATTAGTTCCCTGCCAGGCCCCAAACCTGGGAATTCGCTAAGGACCCCTACATATTCAAGGCAAACCCTCCTAGCTTTCACCCACTATCTTCCAGAATATTCTCCAACATTCTAGAAACACGGTGGGGGGCATCATAGAGCTGCTAGAATGAGTCATCCAGCCCTGGCCTCTAATAACCCTGAGAATAGGAGGTCATATTTTATGTTTAAAATAGGTCCTCTGGAGGGCTGCTGGACAAGCTATTGTCACTGAAATTACATGTTTGTGTTTGCTTGTTGTTCCTTGAACTGGTAAGACAATGGGGGTGGTTTACTAAAGGCAAATAGGCTGTTGACTTTGAAAGTGAAGTTGCGGAGGTTGCAGGCGGAGTCTAGCAGGACAGACATGGAGAGCTAGAGCTCCACTCTGCTGAGGGAAAAAGCCGCCTTCATAAGGGAAAAAACCATGGCAAGTCAAAAATTCTCCTCACAAAGAACATACAGGGGTGCACTGCAGCTAAAATGGCCGCTGCTCCCTCCACATTCATTGCCTCAGTGCGTTCCCACAGGCAAAAAAAGCAACCCAGCTAATCTCCCCTGCTGATTCAGAAACTGAACTAACTCCTTCAGATAATGCCTCACATATATCCACAGCATCCCCAGCACTTTTGCATCAGTTTTAGAAAATGCTCCACGAGGCATTAAAGCAGACCTCTGAACAGATAACAAGCAGCCTCACCAAAGAGATCAGAGTAGACATGTGCAATTCGTTTAGTTTTTTTTAGTTTTCCGTTAAAATTCGTTATATTCGTTCATTCGTTATCGTATGAATGAACGAATGATTCGCTAAAAATTTT
Source organism: Lithobates sylvaticus (assembly GCA_028564925.1). NCBI lineage: Eukaryota > Metazoa > Chordata > Amphibia > Anura > Ranidae > Lithobates > Lithobates sylvaticus. Next base: position 187,731,503 of record CM053035.1, on the reverse strand, counting down.
AACGAATTATCGAATCGAACTAATATGAAAAACAACGAAAATCCGAAACTACGAAAGAAGAAAATCCGAAAAACAAAAAATTCGTACATTCGTAACTTTTTTTTTTGTTGAATTGGTACTTTTCTGTGTCCCTTACAATGGTGCTGCTTAACGTGTTTCGAATGGATTGAACGAAAAAATTCGTACATTCGTAACTTTTTTTTTTTTTTTTGCGATTCGTAATTTTCCGTGTCTCTTACAATGGCGCTGCTTAACATGCTTCGAATGGATTGAACAAAAAAATTTGTACATTTGTAACTTTTTTCTTCGATTTGTAATTTTCTGTGTCGCTTACAATGGCGCTGCTTAACGTGCTTCGAATGGATTGAACGAAATAATTCGTACAATTCGTAACTTTTTTTTTCGATTCGTAATTTTCTGTGTCTCTTACAATGTAATAATAGCATACACATTACATAAAATTATGAATTATGCTCCGATTTCGAATCTACGAAAACAATGTTACGAAAGTACGAATAAATCAATCTTACGAAAGTACGAATGTAACTAAATCTACGAAAATACGAATGCGTCCGAATTTTCGAATAAACGAAAATTAAACTAACGGAAAAACTAATCAACGAAAAAATAACTCTTACGAAAATACGAATCGTTACGAATACGAACACCGACGACTTACGAATTTACGAAATCGTTACGAATACAAACACCGACGACTTACGAAATTACGAATCGTTACGATTTAACGGAAACAAACAGAAACTAAACGAAACTAAATAAATTTTTCTATTGTGAACATGTCTAGATCAGAGAGCTAGGTAACCGTACTGCTGCTTTGGAGCTAAAAATAGATGAAATAGAACTGAACACACAAGACAACAGGACTGAAATGCAGAATTTAAAAGAAGAAAATGTATTCAAATTATCTAAATTAGAGAACTATGAAAATAGGGCCAGAAGATCCAATTTGCACATAGGAGGAATTCTAGAAACGGTGACAGATATACAGTCTACAATTACAGCGCTGTTTCAAGAACTTCAACCATCCATTCCTATTGAATGTCTGAAATTGGACAGAGCCCATCGTGCCCTCACAGCGAAGAAAACAGACGGTCTCCCAAGGGACATGATTGTAAAATTTCACTATTACCGTTCAAAGGAGCAAATTATGACTGCGGCCAGAGATAAAAAAAAGATTTAATCTTTCAAGGCTATAAGTACCAGCTGTTTGCAGATCTATCCCAGCTTACTATTGCCAAAAGACGCTCAATGAAATCCCATTTACTGGAACTCCAACGCCACAATATTGTATACCAATGGGGATTAGGGATGGGCCCGGTGTTCGATTCGAACCCATGTTCGAATCGAACATCGGGCGTTCGCCCGCTCGGCGAGCCCAGAACTATTTGGGCCGCTCGCATCAAATTCGTGTGATGCGCGGGCCCGCAATGCATTGCGCTAGTTGCAGTGCAATGCTGGCTGATGATTGGCCAAGCATGCACTGTGACCCCGCATGCTTGGCCAATCACAGCCCCGGCAGCGAGGAGAGCCATAATTGGCTACAGGCAGGATGCCTGTAGCCAATTATAGCTCAGGGGCTTTAGTACACGCCCACGGTATAAGAGGCCTCGCATATTATGTTTCAGTGTCAGCGTGTCAGTGTGTTGCTGACTGCTGACAATATATGCTCTATTTCTGGGGATTTGTGTGTGCGTGCTGTTAGAACAGCATTGCAGTATCACATCTGGGGGGTGTCTATAGGTGGCCTGTGAAGGGGCGCAGGTTTCCTGTGCTTAGAACTTTCCCTGCAAAAAGTGTAATTTTTGCAGGAAAAAAGCTATTTAAAAGCACTCGCGGCTAATGAATTGATGGCTCCTGTAACACAGAGAACTGTCATTCATTGATAAAAAACTAAAAAAAAAGCGTGGGGGTCCCCCCAAATTCAATAACCAGGCCCTTCAGGTCTGGGATGGATATTAAGGGGGACCCCAGCCAAAAAAAAAAAAAAAAATGGCGTAGGGTCCCCCTCAAAATCCATACCAGACCCTTGAGGTCTGGTATGGATTTTAGGGGAACCCTAGCCAAAAAAAATGATGTGGGGTCCCCCTCAAAATCCATACCAGACCCTTATCCGAGCACGCAACCTGGCAGGCCGCAGGAAAAGAGGGGGGGGGGACGAGAGCGTACCAGGCCACATGCCCTCAACATTGGGAGGATGCTTTGGGGGTCTAAGACCCCCAAAGCACCTTGTCCCCATGTTGATGAGGACAAGGGCCTCTTCCCCACAACCCTGGCCATTGGTTGTGGGGGTCTGCGGGCGGGGGGGCTTATCGGAATCTGGAAGCCCCCTTTAACAAGGGGACCCCCAGATCCCCCCCCCCCCCCCCCTGTGTGAATCACCAGTGAATCACCACTCAAAGTGTTGCTACAAAGCTATTCGATATAGAGTCACCATTTACAACTTTTGCCACTTTACTGTGGAAATTTATTTTGGACTGGACTTTCACATATAACTCAGTTTTTTTTGTTTTTCTATATTTCACCTTATACACATATATATATATATTTTCTTTCACTTTGAAGCCCTCATATGGGCCATATTTAATCAGCAATTTTTGTGGTATTTGTCACTTTGTTTCACTGGTATATACATATAGGCTGTATTGGCTCACTTATAGTACGGCCACATATAGGTGGCAATGCACAGGATTTATTTGTTTTATTTTTAAAAAATACCAGTTTTTAAGGTGGGATAATTACTGGATCACGTTTGAACCTGCATGGGAGCAGAGGACCTGGATAAATATCCCGTCCCTCCCACTTAGCACTGGGTACTGGATCACTTAGCCTTTAACCATCCCTTGTCACTGCTAGTATTATTATCACGTGTCTGCGGGCAGATAGGGGTACTTACCCACCCCTATCTATCTTACAGCCTACTTGCTATAATAGAGGTAAAAAACGGAATTGTATATTTTAAATAGACCTATTTTTATTAGGCAAAAAGGGAGCGCCAATCGTCCTTTAATTTACACTTTCTACTAAATTTACCCTCTAGGGGGTTAAATTTCTCTGGACGGGCTGCATACCTTATATTGTTTATTCCTAAGCGCGGAGTTGTCTTCTGGTTTTATTTTATAACTACATGGGAATACCTAGAATAGTTACCTTTATCGATTTACCTGCTACCCGAAATACATGCATCTTATTGATGCTCTCAATCTAGGGCTTTTTTCCTACACGCGGATGACCCGTGCGCCCTCCTTAGTCTACCTCCGTCACCCACACATATGGTGTGGGAGTCCGACGTAGTCGCTTTTTCCCCTGATAGGGATCCACATACCCTATCACGGGCCAATTTAGAATTTTTTTAATTTTTTAATTTTTTCTCATATCTATTTGTCTCAAATCAAGCTACATATATGTTAACCTTTTTTGCTTCAGCTTTTTATTTCTCATACACTTCAGGCGCTACGAGACCTCTTTTTTCTCCTAAACCTTTTAAGTTCACACAGGTCACTCCACCAACCCAGAATTGTATACTGCTTGATAAGTCCACTCTTTATAATCAGTTACCATGGCACCAATCCCTGAATGTTCAGGGTTTAAACGTACCACAAAAATGGACTAAAGCATTTCGCACTTTCCATTCCACTCCAAATTTATATCTCCTTTTTTACCCGCAAATTTTTACAAGCCTCTGCAAATTCTAAACAAAGAGGAACTCCTATAGCTTTCCACCGATCCACCCCTTTCACTTTATTATCAGAGATCAAAGACCCTGAAGGACGATACATAATACTTCAGGGACTTTTGATCGATATGGCAGTCACTATTGTTTCATACTATGCTCCTAACAATAATCCCTCCCCTTTCCTCTCACATCTTTTGCAAGTGGTAAATACACACAAAATTGGAACAGTGATTTTAGGTGGTGATTCTAATCAGGTTATCCTCCCATTGACAAATCGTCCTACACACCTTACAATACCTCGACCAAATTATCCTTCTCTCAACTCCTCTCCAAGTACAACTTGGTTGATACCTGGAGAGAAAATAACCCAATTAACTAGTAGCCGACCGCCCACTGTCAAAAGACGGCGGATCGGTGCGGCTCTTGTGGCGGGCTGCCATCATATGACGGTGCGCACATTTTGGCCACTAGGGGGCGCGCGCGCGCCGCGGGAGGCGCGCGGGCGTGCCCACCGCGTCGATGGGGGCCCAATGCGCGTGCCCGGCACCGCGATGGCCGCCGGGCACCCGCGATTGCTCAGTAACTGAGCAGGACGTGGATCTGTGTATGTAAACACACAGATCCACGTCCTGTCACTGGAGAGGAGACCGATGGTGTGTCCCTTGTACATAGGGACACTGATCGGTCCCCTCCCCCAGTCAGTCCCCTCCCCCCACAGTTAGAATCACTAACATAGGGAACATATTAACCCCTGCAGCGCCCCCTAGTGTTAACCCCTTCCCTGCCAGTCACATTTATACAGTAATCAATGCATTTTTATAGCACGGATCGCTGTATAAATGTGAATGGTCCCAAAAATGTGTCAAAAGTGTCCGATATGTCCGCAGCAATGTCGCAGTCACGATAAAAATTGCAGATCGCCGCCATTACTAGTAAAAAAAAAAAATAATAATAAAAATGTCATAAATCTATCCCTTATTTTGTAGACGCTATAACTTTTGCGCAAACCAATCAATATACGCTTATTGCGTTTTTTTTTTTTTACCAAAAGTATGTAGAAGAATACGTATCGGCCTAAACTGATGAAAAAATTTGTTAAAAAAAATAAAAAAAATGGATATTTATTATAATAAAAAGTTAAAAATATTATGTTTTTTCAAACTTCAAACGTCCCTCTTCTTTTGTTTATAGCGCAAGAAATAAAAACCGCAGAGGTGATCAAATACCACCAAAAAAAAAAAGCTCTATCTGTGGGGAAAAAACAATAAAAATTTTATTTGGGTACAGCGTTGCATGACCGCACAATTGTCATTCAAAATGCGACAGCGCTGAAGGCTGAAAAATGGCTTGGTCGGGAAGGAGGTGTTCGTGCCTGGTAGGCAAGTGGTTAAAAAAAGATACACCTACTTTTCACACCCTCATCAGTCCTTCTCCTGCATTGACCATATTTTCTTAACTATTGGTTTGATACCTGAAATACTCGCATCGGATATACTCCCCATTCCATGGTCAGACCACAATGCGGTATTTAGAACCATAGCTTCCATGATCCTACATGGTATATACCAGATATAATGCTAAAAAATCCATCACAATGCCAGAAAGTTGAGCAGACTTTAAAAGAATATCTGATGCACAATAACACACCAGATATATCCCCCCTTAAACTCTGGGAAGCCAACAAACCGGTATTGCGAGGCAATATACAGAGACTATTGGCTTTATTCAAAAGGGAACATAAAATTCTTGCCCGAAAACTAGAAAACGACTTTAACGGTGCGTCTATATCATTTCAAAACAATCTGTCACCCAACGCAAAATCCCAATTAGAAAAAACGCGTATAGAATATGACTTATTTCTTATTTCTTACGGAAACAGCAGATAAAACCTATAAACTAGACATAATTTTTATACAAAAACCAACAAACCAGGCACTTATCTAGCATGATCACTAAATTCAGTAAATAAATCATTTAACCACTTCCAGACCAGCTTCGTTTTGGATTTTAGGTGTTTACATTTTAAAACATTTTTTTTTGCTAGAAAATGACTTAGAACCCCCAAACATTATATATAGTTTTTTTTCTAACACCCTAGAGAATAAAATGGCGGTCATTGCAATACTTTTTTTCACACCGTATTTGCGCAGCAGTCTTACAAGCGCACTTTTTTGGGAAAAAAGTAACTTTTTTGAATAAAAAAATAAGACAACAGTAAAATTAGCCCAATTTTTTTTTGTATTGTGAAAGATAATGTTACGCCGAGTAAATTGATACCCAACATGTCTTGCTTCAAAATTGCGGCCGCTCGTGGAATGGCGTCAAACTTTTACCCTCAAAAATCTCCATAAGCGACATTTTAAAAATTCTACAGGTTGCATTTTTTGAGTTACAGAGGAGGTCTATAGCTAGAATTATTGCTCTCGTTCTACCGATCGCGGCGATACATCACATGTGTGGTTTGACTACCGTTTTCATATGCGGGCGCTACTCGCGTATGCGTTTGCTTCTGCGCGCGAGCTCGTCGTTTTAAAAAAATAAATTTTTGTTTTTCTTATTTATTTTACTTGAATTTATTATTTTTTACACTGTTTTAAAAAAAAAAATTGATCACTTTTATTCCTATTACAAGGAATGTAAACATCCCTTGTAATAGAAAAAAGCATGACAGGTCCTCTTAAATATGAGATCTGGGGTCAAAAAGTCCTCAGATCTCATATTTGGATGCAAATGCAAAAAAAAATATCATTTAAAAAAATGACATTTGGAAATTGTGCCTTTAAGACGTATGGGCGGAAGTGACGTCAAAATTGTGCATAAATTCAATAGAAAAATTATTGGAGATTTGGGACTGTCTATCGTACAAATGCAAAAGAAACAGTTTCATAAAGATATGATAAAATTAATTGTTTTATTAACATATAAAATAAAGAAAAAAGAACAATACAATGTTAGACTCCATGTACAGCGGTATATGAGTCATAGGGTTCAAAGGTACTACATACAATTCCTACTTGGACACCTATATTGTCATACAGTCAAAGTACATAGGTCATAATACTTGTCCAATCGCTCGACATGTTTCGCCTAAATAGGCTTCATCAGGAGACGGAGACAGGGGTAAAATGTATTTGTAGATGGACGAGGATTTTGAAAAATTTTTTTCGTATTCTATGGTATGTATACAAAACAATATATTGGTTAGTGTTATACAGAGCAGTTAATAGTCATTAAAACGTTATATATGCTGCATAGAGTGTGCGATGGCAGGAATGTCGAGTGAAGTCAATTTACACATGCATGATTCCCTACCTCCAATATCATAGGGGTCATAAACATGGCCAGGCTTCCAAGGATTGGTGCCGATGTTTTCACTGGAACACTCCCCAGGTAGGGATTCACACAAGGCTATGCCCGGCGGACGCCACCAGAACTCGTGGCTGGGGAGTTGTAGGGGGAGAGAGAAATCCTATTCCTTTTTCAATAAAGTATTTATAGGGCCTGTGAGGTACAGAGGTACTTATTAACCACAATTAGATTAAAACAAACTCAAATTGTTCGCAAAATAGGAAAGTGATATGACCATGCCCAATGTAAGTTGTCAGGCTTTACCTACCTCTACGAAAGTTTATGAAGATTTGTTTTTGTGAGAGGCTCGGGTCAAACCACCCCCCCAGAAAAGAAACGATAATGGGGGGAAGGAAGCGGGAACTACTGGATCTTTGTTCTAGGTACTTGTCCACAAGACCAAGACAGTTTTCTGAAAAATAACAAAACAAAAGAAAGAGACCCCAATAAAAGTGCATAGGAACCTTATCCAATACATTTTATGGATCCCCAAATGAAAGGGATTATAGTCCCTTACCTTATAATGGAATATGTATGGCATCAGAGCGTGTCATGTTTAATGGCTAGTCAGCCCATATACTGCCTCTCAACAGGGGCTAGGTATGTCATCCAATGCCTATAGGGAGGGTATTTAGAATAAGTACGATAGTTACATGTATTCAAGGTTACAGTGGACAAGATGTCCACCATTTAAAGAGTTGGGAAAGTTAGGTTGAGTCAGTCTACCTGTTTGGGTCGTTCCCAGAGCGTCCCGAGCCTCACGTCCACCTCAGTCTGACACAGCGTCAGACTGAGTTTAAGTAGTCTCCCCCCGTGGCGCCAAAAGCGCACGGCGTGTGACGTCACGCCGTGCTGACGTCACGCGGACGCAGTACAGGGGCCGGCCGGCGCTCGGTCCAAGCCATGTGACCGGAGTGTTCCTGTAAGGAACTCCTTCCGGTACAGAGTTCAATTGGGACTGCCCTAACATGCCCTGCTGACAGCAGCCATGCTGTTCTGTCAAATGCAGGGCGTGATGGGGTCCCTGTGGATGGAAGTTTAGAACTGAGTGGCCGGATAGATACTGCCGGTCGGTCCCTGACCCGGAAGCGTGGCGGGCAGAGGACCACCCTAAGGTGGACATAAACACACGCCACGCGTCCGGAGCAGTCCATACAATTCCCCAAAACCCTGGGGCGATCGCCATATAGGGCACACCCCGTGCATTGTCCCCAGGGGCCTGTGCCAACGCTGAATCCACCGAGACCAATCAAGGCTTGAGAAAAAGGAAAAGGAAAAAATAAATAAAAATACAGGGGGTCCCCGAGTTACGAACTCGTTAGGGACTGCCCGCCTGTACTTAAGTCGGAAATGTTCGTAAGTCGGCCGCGCATGCGCAGACCGACAAATACGACCATTTCCGGACATTTCCGATGTTCCGTCCAATGCCGTTCTGCGCATGCGCGGAAATTACGGACATTTCCGAAGTTTTCCGAGGCTCCGAATGGCCGCGCATGCGCAGAACGGCCAAAACACGGCGGAACACGGCGGAAAATGGCGGGGGGTCCCCGCAGCGCCTCGTTCGTAAGTAGGGGATGTTCGTAGGTCGGGCGTTCGTAAGTCGGGGACCCCCTGTAAAAATAAAAAAAAAAAACAAAAAAAAAAAAAACTACTGAAAGGAAGAGGATAAAGAACTAGAGAGGACACCCTGCAAAGCACACACCCAATGCAGCACATACTTGTTATTGTTTTTATTGGATCATTGTTGTTAAACATATAATTGTTACATCTCAGAATGGGCAATAAAGGTATCAAATAAACAATTCCACCCCCACACAGGGGGGGATATTACATAAACAAGCACGTTTCAGCACACACAAATTAAGGCCAGATCCAGGTCATATGCGGCCCACGCATCAAGCCCAATGATGCTCAAATTCTGGTGCTAACAAAGAAGGGGAGGAAAGATGGGATGGGATGGGGCAAGGAAAAGGAGCGGGAAGGGAAGGAGGGAAAAGAAAGGGAAGGGGAGGAAAAAGGGAAAAGGGACCACAGACACTGAGGAAACGAAAAACTGAAGGCAAAGCTTGAGAGACCACACATTATAAAAAGGGTTTAAAACTGATTCCTTCGTTGAGGCCCGGATACCGGGTAGCCTTCAACAAATAGATCCATCTAGTTTCAATCTGTAAAAGTTTCTTGTCTAGATCACCCCCCCGTTCCTGTTGGGGGAGGTGCTCCAGACTATAGAAACCAATATATTTTAGATCAAAGTTATGATATAGGCCTACATGGCGGCTGATTGGTGTCTCCATTTTGCGTTTACATATTAGTGATACATGATCTCTCATGCGACAAAATAGGGGGCGTTTTGTTTTTCCCACATAGAATGCTCCACATAGGCATTTCATCAGATATACTGATCCTACTGATTGACAGTTGGTACGATGTTTTGGAGTCCATGTTCTACCATCTGGTAGGTCTATATTTTTGCCCTCCAGAATGAAGCGGCAAAATCTACATTTGCCACATTTGTATGTGCCTGGGACTTGTTTTTTATTGCTCTGATTACTCGAATAGTGACTACTCACTAAGGTGTCACGTAATGAGCGTGACCTCTTGTATGTAATCTCTGGATATGGTTTAATATATTTGGATATTTTTTCATCAGTAGACAGTAAATACCAGAATTTTTTATATATGTTGCGTACCTTCCTATGTTGTCGGTTGTATTTCGTAACAACTCGTGTACTTTCCTGGGTCTTAACCCGTCTGGGTTTATATAGCAAGAGTTGTCTATTCATATCCACTACCTGATTGTAGGCTTTTCTGAGGCATGTTTTGCTATATCCTCGCAATAAGAGGCGTTCGCGCAAGAGATTCGCCTCTCGTTGAAAGTCATCGAGATGCGTACAATTTCGCTTTATCCTTAGAAATTGGCTGTAGGGGATGCTCTTGATTAATTTCTCAGGATGAGAGCTGCTAGCGTGCAGCATACTATTGCCTGCTGAGGCTTTTCTATAGAGGGTAGAGCACAGTGTTCCTTTCTCATCAACAAAGAGTTCAACATCCAAAAAAGTAATCCTTTTCTGATCGTAATTAAAGGTAAATTTTAGGTTATATTCATTAATTTGTAATTCGTCCAGAAATACAATAAGGTCCTCCTTCGATCCCGACCAAATCATGAGGACGTCATCGATGTAACGACTCCATGATAAGATTTGACCAATCGACAGGCTTTTACTATCATCAGAGAATAGGTCACGCTCCCATCCCCCCAGGTACAGGTTCGCATACAAGGGCGCGCACTTTGCCCCCATAGCGACCCCCTGCACCTGGAGGTAATGTTGTGCATAAGTAGCTCCAATACAAACTCATTGTATTTCCATGAGTCAATATCTCTTTCTGTCAAAAATTCCCCTATCACCTCGATACCCTTTTTGTGTGGGATCGAGTTATAGAGGGCTTCTATGTCAATGGCAACAAGCCATGCATTTGCAGGGATCTGTAATCCATCTGTGCTTTTCAAAAGTTCTATAGTATCTTTTACATATGAAAATAAACATTTTACATGCGGATACAGATACTCATCAACCAATTGGCTGGCTTTTTCTGTCAGAGATCCGCACCCTGAGATTATAGGGCGGCCTGGTGGCGATGTCAAACTCTTGTGTACCTTGGGCAAGGCATAAAATGTAGGAGTAGTAAATGAGGTCATGTCTAAAAAGTCATACGTTTTGGCGTCTATAGTGCCATTTATGCGGGCCTTCATTATTATATTTCTATATTTATTCATATAGTAATTTACATGTGAGGCTGGTACCGATCTGTACCACGTTTTATTTGATATTATGTCCAAGCACATTTTTTCATAGTTTTCTACGTCTAAGATAACCAAGTTCCCACCCTTATCGGATGGTTTGATTATAATATTGCTATTTGTTTTCAAGGTTTTCAATGCCTCTTTAAGTTCCTTCGGCAGGTTGGTTTGAGATCCAGTCTGCCAATTAGTAGATTCTATTTCCCTTGTGACCTGTATAACAAAGGCCCAAATATTGGAATTCCCCTGTAGGACAGGAAAGGATTTTGATTTGGGTTTGTATGTTTTACGGTTGCCAAAGTTTTGAGCACCAGAAGCCGATGGATCCGTGGGGCGTAAGCAAGAGGGAGGAGAGGTCACCCCCTGCTGGATAATGGGGGTAACGGAGGGACTGGTAAATGTCCAGCCCTCCTCCTCCGGGTTGCTCTCGTCCCACAGATCCATCAGGTCCTGTAGTGCCCTTAAATCCTCAAAAGTGACTCCCTCTATATTGGCGTTGTTCTGTTCGCCAATAGGGGCATCAAGTGATGTTTTATCATAGATAACTTTATACATCAGGCGTCGTGCGAAGAGGTGAAGATCTTTCACCAATTCGAACTTATCTGCATTTTCATCTGGACAAAAAGTGAGACCCAATTGCAATACCTTAGTCTCATTGTCTGAGAGGGGGTAGGAAGACAAATTAATGATATCAAACTTGTCCCGACTCGCCAAAGCTGGGGAGCCGGGACACATTATTTTAACGACTGACTAGTTTTTTTCATTGGAGTGGTTAAAGGTAAAGTACGTTTACGGTCACTCGTATTACTGGAAAAAATTGGAGCTGTTTTCACCTCCACATGGGGGTCCGGATTTGTCCCTCCACATGCTTGTCCCTGTAGGGGGTGACCTACCACCAGGGAAATTGAATCAACATTCCTGGTGGGGGTAATGGGTGAAACAAGAGAATGGTTCAATGTGCTATTTGACAGAGTTGTATTCAGTGTGGTGTTGTTTTTGTTCTGTTGGGAACGTGATTTTTTGTCCTTACTACTTACTTTATCTGATCGTGATCGACTCTGCAAACTAGTTTCACTCTCTTTTTTTCTTTTACGTATTGCTCCTTCATGTTGTAATTTGTCCTTCCGCAAGGCTATAGGGGCAAAGGATGTTGAAGAAGTGGATGATGTATCCAGTTCTCCAAGATGTGCATAAATTCAAAACACATCTAGCATCTTTATATAATAAAATTTTAATGATACCGAAGCTGATTCCTTCTTTTCTAACATCACTTTACCAGAATTATCCCATGATCAAAAAGCACTTTTAGAAAAACCTATATCAACGGAAGAAGTGGCCGCCTCTATTAAAGAACTAAAGACAAATAAAAGACCGGGCCCAGATGGTTATTCGGCTCTAAATTACCATACATTCACAGAACTTTTATCCCCCATTTTAGCCAACACATTTAATGTACTGTTGAATGACCATACTTTCAAGCAAGAATCATTAGTAGTATATATGCATAGTATGTATGATCCTAAAACCCCTTTCCGATGCTGCCTCCTGCGTAGGTTATCGCCCCATCTCTCTGCTGAATCTAGATATTAAGCTGTTAGCAAAAGTTTTAGCAAAACGCCTTAACCAAATAATTTGTAATTTAATACATAAAAATCAAGTAGGTTTCATGCCGCATAGACAAGCGGGCGATAACCTGGCGGTACTTATGGCACATATCGCCAAAAAACTTTGTATCCTTTCTTGCTTTCTTTCGTTGGACATTAAGAGGGCATTCAACACGGTTTCATGGCCCTACTTGAATTACTCTTTACAAAAATGGTGATTTGGCCCGCATTTCATAAAATGGATAATGGCCTTATATAATAAACCTATGCCATACATAAAATATGCAGGGTACAAATCCGAATCATTCAAAATCGAAAAAAAGGGGTACAAGGCTCAAGAAAAAAAAAACCTGGCTCTTGATATCTCCCTAAGGCCTCTTTCACACTGGGGCGGTTTGCAGGCGCTATTGCGCTAAAACTAGCGCCTGCAAACCGACCCGAAACAGCTGTTGCTGTGTCTTCAGTGTGAAAGCCCCGAGGCTTAAATACCACCAAATTAAATAGATAAATACCACCAAAAGAAAGTTATATTTGTGTGAAAAAAAAAAAATGATAAAAATTTCATTTGGGTACAGTGTTGCATGACCACGCAATTGTCATTTAAAGTGCAACAGCGCTGAAAGCTGAAAATTGGCCTGGGCTGGAAAAGAGTTTAACCGCTTCCCGACCGCCTCCTGCACATTTACGTCGGCAGAATGGCACTGCTAGCCAAAAGCACGTACAGGTACGTCCCCTTTAATTGCCTAGCCGTGGGGTCGCGCGCTCTCGCGACCCGGTCGGGAGCTCCATGGCCGCGGGACCAGCGGACCCGATCGCCGCTGGTGTCCCGCGATCGGGTCACAGAGCTGAAAAACGGGGAGAGGTTTGTTTACACAGACCTCTCCACGTTCTTCAGCTCTGTGACCCGATCGCGCTTCCTACACTGCCTGTCACTGATCGGCTGTTCCCTGTCATCGTGAAAGCCGATCAGTGACGTCAGACGTCAGCCACGCCCCCTACTGTGAAAAAAAACACACACACGTCACACTAACTCCTCCCCGCCCCCTAGTGGTTAACTCCTTCACTGCCACTGTCATTTACATAGGAATCAGTGCATTTAAATAGCACTGATTTCTGTATAAATGACAATGGTCCCAAAAATGTGTCAAAAATGTCCGATGTGTCCGCCATAATGTCGCAGTCACAATAAAAATCGCTGATCGCCATCATTACTAGTAAAAAAATAAATATTAATAAAAATGCTATAAAACTATCCCCTATTTTGTAAACGCTACAACTTTTGCGCAAACCAATCAATAATTGCTAATTGCGATTTTTTTTTACCAAAAATGTGTAGAAGAATACGTATCGGCCTAAACTGAGGAAAAAAAAATTTTGAGATATTTTTGGGGGATATTTATTATAGCAAAAAGTAAAAAATATTGCATTTTTTTCAAAATTGTCGCTCTATTTTTGTTTATAGTGCAAAAAAAATAAAAAACCGCAGGGGCGATCAAATACCACCAAAAGAAAGCTCTATTTGTGGGAAAAAAAGGATGCCAATTTTGTTTGGAAGCCACGTCGCACGACCGCGCAATTGTCAGTTAAAGCAACGCAGTGCCGAATCGCAAAAAGGGGCCTGGTCCTTTGGCTGCAAATTGGTCCGGGGCTCAAGTGGTTAAGTGCCCAGTAAGCAAGTGGTTAATGAGCAAGTACAAGATCTCTGTACTTTTCTCTTCTACATGTTAATGGGCCAATACCAGTTGCTTATGAAACACAAGCCTGCTGGTATTTTTGAATACACCACCCTTATCAAAGGGCCAAAAGTGACCATCAAAAAAATGTACCCCTATTGACTTCAACACAGTTGAAATTCTTTGCATTGGTGACAACCAAGCTGATGTCTATCAGAAAAACTAGAGAGAGCTGGAACTGCTCAAATCCAAGGCATCGCTGATCTAAGTTCTATATAGAAGTTACAGATTTAGCTATTGAAGTAGAAGTCCAATCAAATACTCTCTAAACTTCAACCTGCTCCCACCTCCATTCTAAGCCCTATATTAACTGCCCTGTAAAAGGAAAGATGTCTATACGTACCTATTCTGAAGGTGCTCTGGTACGGTCACATGATCTCCTCAGCAGCCGGCTTCCTTGGAGAGGAGAGATTGCTGACAACGGCTGCAGTGTCTGTGTGGTGACATCACCTATAGGCTTCACAGTAGAGGCTGTCTGGTTGGTCACATGATCGGCTCCCAGAGACGGCTTCAGTGAATTGGAGGGACAACTGACTAAGGCCCCTTTCACACGTACGGGCGGTCCCTGCACAGTGCAGGGACCGCCCTGTCATCCGCCAGCTCAGCGGGGATCAGCTGAGCGATCCCCGCTGAGCAGCGGATCTTCACGGGGCGGATCAATACGGATCCGTCCCGTGTGAAAGGGGCCTAAGGATGCCCCATAGTAAGCCTATAGATTACGAGTAATCACCACTCAAGGTTGGTCTGCAGCTGTACCACCTCCACTGCTTACTACCAGGTGCCGGCCATGTTCGTTATGGGCTTCACAGTAGAGGAAAAGGGTCTAATCAGCCACACATCTGACAAAATCACCTTAATTTAAACATATTCCAAAAAAGACACTCCAAAATGTACAATCGAGGGAAAAAGGTGTCAGGCGTGAGTATGGAGATCGAGTTGCTAAGAGAGCTCTCCTTGCAGCTAAGTACAGCGCGTTTCCTGAAGTTGGGAACAGGAGCGCGGTGCCCAAAGAAGCATGGATGGCCGGGTGCTTGCTTGTAGTTTGATGAGCTCGGCCATTGAGGAATGGCCGGAGCAGGCGGAGCAGAACTTGCTGTGTTCAGATGAATGGAGAAACCAAGAGCCATGCCAGGGGTCATACACAGGTAGATCAGTCCAGAGAATACACAGGGGCGAGCCGAGGTCAAACACAGGCAGGGTCCAGGTACAAGCCGTAGGTCAAGCCGGAAGATCAGGGAGCAGAAGCAGAGTCCAGGAGCAGGCCAAGGGTCACGCTAGGAGATCAGGAAGCATGGTCAAGGCAAGCCCGGTCACAGCGGGTATCTCAGATAAGGAAGCAAGGTTTAAGGTACACAAGGGAGCTGAGGAAATCATCCAGCACTGTCCTGTGGTTACATGCTGGCATAAATAGGGCCACTGGCACCAAAGTCTGTCACGCCAGTGTGCGCCGCTGTGCACGTGCCATATTGCGCGCGCGCCGAAGTGCACCCGTATGCGCCAATGCGCGCTGCTGCGACCCGGTATACGCCAATGCGAGCTGATGCGCACCGGCATGCGCCAATGCGCGCTGATGCATGGCGCATGCTTGTGCACGTCTTGGGATCCTCCATAGGTGTCCATGAGTGTTCTGGGCGGCGTTGCCAGCACCGTGACAGCCATGTCCCTGACAAAAGGTCAGCTAGGCTCGTGGCGATTCAGTTCGCAGTTGCAGCGCTATACAAGTCATTCATTCATTTTCCCTCAATTGTACATTGTGGAGTGTCTATTTCGGAATATGTCTAAATTAAGGTGATTTTATGAGATGTACGGCCGACCAGACCCTTTGCCTCTACTGTGAAGCCTGTAATGGACAGGGTCGGCACCTGGTAGTGTGCAGTGGAGGTGGTACAGGTGGAGACCGACCTTGAGCGGTGATTACTCTTCACCCATAGGCTTACTATGTGGCAACCGTAGTCGGTCTGGACCGGAGGGCCCTCAGAATAGGTAAGCATAGACATCATTTTTTTACAGGGTAGTTAGTATAGTGCTTAGAATGGGGGTGAGAGCAGGGTTAAGTTTAGATTTGACGGGACTTCTACGTTAAACAATGTGAATAGGCTTTTTCAGCAGAGTAGATAAGGAGAGCAGGAATAAAAACATGCCAAAGAGCTGAGAGCTCCATTTGCTGGATGAAAACATAGATTTGAACTTTTCAAATACAATATTTCAGTTACCTGACTAAAAACATGAAAAAAAAGTTTGTATTTTAAACAAATAAATGAAATATACTCAAAAACAATAGAAGTTGCCTGTAAAGAAACAATCTTCTGCAACCTAAAATGCAAAAATCAGAAAGTGAGGAATTATTAGGGGACAAGTCACCTCGTTCCTTCTAACTCCGCTGCAGCTGATGATGTATGCGACCAATCATATGCTCCGGTACGGTCATGTAGCCATTTGCTCAGTTCCATGATACATTTCTCTTGGAATTTTAATAGGACTATTTTTTTGAAGAATTTGGAGGCAGAATAAAGATGGTGAAAGAGGGAACCAAGGCTGATGTCAATCAAAAATGTACCCTCAAATCGACCTGAAGGAATATTAGAGATTCAGATGTTATCTTACCTGAAACTAATTTCACTGTCAAAAAAGAGATTTCACATTTTCATAACATTTGGCATTTAATGACACTGCTAGGTGAAAATTGCTTTAAAAAAAAATGTTCCCAACCAATATATAATATGGCTCTGAGATTTCCTGCTAGGCCAGCCACCATTATATGTCACATTATCCTCCATATATGAAAGCACCAGATGAGCAAGGAGACAAAGAGAGAGAGAGAGAGAGGGGGAGAGAGAGGGGGGAGAGAGAGAGAGAGAGGGGAGAGAGAGAGAGGGGAGAGAGAGGGGGGGGAGAGAGAGAGAGAGAGAGAGAGAGAGAGAGGGGGGGGAGAGAGAGAGAGAGAAAGAGAGGGGGGAGGGGAGGGGGGGAGAGAGAGAGAAGAGAGAGGAAAGGGAGTAGGGTTTTCACCTTTTCATCAAGTCAAACCTGAACACTTTAGCGGCGCACGGCAATTTTTTTTTTTATAGTATAAACTATACATATATTTTTCTATTAAATAACATTTCTAATCATATAAAGTTAATAACAAGAGTCCCCTTTACATCAGAGTTCACAGAGTTCCCCTTTACATCTGAACTCGCAGAGTTCCCTTTCACTGTAAGGGAGGACTCTGCAGACTCTGATGTAAGGGAGAACTCTGGGGACTTTAACATAAGGGATGCTCTGAGAACTCTGATTTAAGGGGAGGGGAGGGGGGAGAGAGGGAAGAGAGAGGAAAGGGGGGAGTAGGGTTTCCACCTTTTCATCAAGTCAAACCTGAACACTTTAGCGGCGCACGGCAATTTTTTTTTAATAGTATAAACTATACATATATTTTTCTATTAAATAACATTTCTAATCATATAAAGTTAATAACAAGAGTCCCCTTTACATCAGAGTCCACAGAGTTCCCCTTTACATCTGAACTCGCAGAGTTACCTTTCACTGTAAGGGAGAACTCTGCAGACTCTGACGTAAGGGAGAACTTTGGGGACTTTAACATAAGGGATGCTCTGGGAACTCTGATTTAAGGGGGAACACTGAGAATGCTAATTTACGGAAAGGACTCTGATGTAAGGGGGAACACTGTGGCTTCTGGGGTAAAGGGGACATCTGATGTAAGGGGTGACCTGAGAACCCTGATTTACCTTAGTAGAATCACTCAGAGGCAGGAGAGAGAAGGGGGAGACTTCAGTCACAGACAGGGATGGATGGTGAGCTCACTCACCCCTTGGCAGTCAGAACCTCTCATCCAGATGTATCTGAGGCTGCTGGACTTTCCTTTTCTGAGGCACATCCCTGGGGATTGGAGTGTGGGCAGACACAGAGGGATAGGGGCGGGAGGAAGAGGTGCAGATCGAGCCCTCTCTCCTCTCCCGTCTGTGTGTGTGTTTTAGGGGGGGTTGTTAGTTCTGGCTTTGGGCAGCATGAAAGAGAGTGTAACAGACACTCTCAGCTTAGACAACTGCAGCCAGCAACCCTGCTGGGAAGCCATAGTCCAGTCTGAATCATGTGTCCGGGTTTCAGGCAGTCTGAAACCCGGATGCATGATTCCAAACATGAACTGTCTGGGTGAATCCCAGACAGGTGGCAACCCTAGGGGGGGGAGAGAGAGAAAGAGAAGGGTCAGAGGGCCATTTGCAGAGAAAAAGCCACTTTGCTCTACATCTGTTCTGATCATTTAGGCTTCATTCACACTTGTGCGACTTCAAAATTGTGTGATTTCCACTGCGACTTTACAGTGTGACTTGATGGGACTTTGGCTTTGACCGTGTGACTGCGAGTGCTCTACAAAGTCACACACACACATGTATATGATTCAGGTGTGACTTTCAGGAGACTTTTGAGGGTTTACATTGAAGTCTATGGTCCTCATGTTGCATGAAAGTCTGACCAAAGTAGTACAGGAACTACTTTAAAGTCACTGTGACTTTAAGGCCTCATGCACACAGGGCGTTAAAAAAAAAACGAACTGCAAAGCCAGTACCGACACCAGGAAAAAACACGCTTTTAAAAGCGTTTTGTATTAGCATTAATGCACATTTAGCTGTGTTTAGCTGCGTTTAGACGTGTTAGCGTTTAAGCAGAGTTTCTCTGCCCTCTTCTTTTTCTTTTTTTTTTTTCCACTCCCAAATCCAATTACTACAGCTTAAAAACGCTTAATGCAGTGGCTTAATGCATTATACAGCATTAATACACATTTTTACAGCTGTAACGCTGCTTGAAAATGCCCATGCCACTAAAAGCTCCTAAAAGTCTATGTAGAATGGAGAGACGTTTTTAATCTGTAAAAAGAAAAAAAAAACGCCTGACGCTCCTAAAAACAGAAGGAAGAAAGTCCTGTGTGCATGAGTCCTAAAGTGATTGTAAACCTTAGGGCTCTTTCACACGGGGCGGATCAGTGCAGATCCACCCCATGGATATCCGCTTGCTCAGCGGGGATCGCCGGAGCGATCTCCACTGAGCAGGAAGATGACAGGTCAGTGCAGGGATGGACCTGTCACAGCGCCGCTCTCCCCTATGGAGGATCGGGTGACGACGGACCGTAGAGTCCGTCGTCATCCGATCCGCTCTGCAGACGGATGAAAAAATAGAGTTTTCCTAGGTCTGCAGAAACGGAGCATAGCGGGCACGGACGAGATCGGGTGTCAGCGGATGCTCCTCCGCTGACACCCGCTATCCCATAGGGATACATGTATGTCCGTTTTTCATCCGAAAACGGATGGATGAAAAACGGACATACGGACCGTCCGTGTGAAAGAGCCCTTACAGACCACTTTTCACTACAGGTAAGCCTATAATAAGGCTTACCTGTAGCTACCGTGAATATCTCCTAAACTTGCACAGTCTAGGAGGTATCCAATGTATCAGCATGTGCCGACATCATCGGCTAGACATGTGCGATTCGTTTTGTACGAATTCGTAATTCGTACGAATTTTTCGAAATTCGTACGAATTTACGAATCTGTAGTACGAATTTTTTTTTTTACGAATTCCGTACGGAATACGATTTTTTTTTTACGAATCGTTAGTAAAGTTACGAATCGTTACGAATCGTTACGAATCGTTAACGCGGCTAATGAATTGTTGGTTCTCATAACACAGAGAACAATTCGAATCCAACTACAAATATCGAATTTCAATTTCAAGTTACGAATCGTTACGAATCGTTATGAATAGTTACGAATCGTTACGAATCGTTATGAATAGTTACGAATCGTTAGTAAATCCAACTACCAATATCGAATTTCAACTAATTTGAACGAAATTATTATAGCAGATATAACGAATGAATTCGAATGACAAAGTGTCATTTTTGCAGAAAAAAAAAAAGCGTAGGGGTCCCCCCAAATTCAATAACCAGGCCCTTCAGGTCTGGTATGGATATTAAGGGGGACCCCAGCCAAAAAAAAATAAAAAAAATGGCGTGGGGTCCCCCCCAAATATCCATACCAGACCCTTCAGGTCTGGGATGGATTTTAAGGGGAACCCCGGCCAAAAAAAAAAAAAAAAAATGGCGTGGGGTCCCCCTCAAAATCCATACCAGACCCTTTATCCGAGCACGCAACCTGGCAGGCCGCAGGAAAGGAGGGGGGGACGAGAGCGGCCCCCCCTCCCGCCTGAACCGTACCAGGCCACATGCCCTCAACATTGGGAGGGTGCTTTGGGGTCCCCCCCAAAGCACCTTGTCCCCATGTTGATGAGGACAAGGGCCTCATCCCCACAACCCTGGCCGGTGGTTGTGGGGGTCTGCGGGCGGGGGGCTTATCGGAATCTGGAAGCCCCCTTTAACAAGGGGACCCCCAGATCCCGCCCCCCCCCTGTGTGAAATGGTAAGGAGGTACAAAAGTACCCCTACCATTTCACCAAAAAAGTGGCAAAAATGGTAAAAATGACAGGAGACAGTCTTTGACAATTCCTTTATTAAAATCTTCTTTCTTCTTTCTTCTGGTCTTCCTTTCTTCATCTTCTCCTTCCGTCATCTTCTTCCATCTTCTTCTTCCTTCGATTCGCTTCTTCTTCCTCCGGTCTTCTCGTCCTTCTCGTCCGGCGTCGTCCTTCTCGTCCGGCATCAGCGTCTCTTCTCGCAGGCCGCTCCTCGCAATGGGAGGCTCCCGCTCTGTGAGGCTTCGCTCCGGGTGACAGGTCTTTTATAACGAAGGCACCTGGTGACCCCGCCCCCTCTGACGCACGGGGACGTCATGTGGAATTCCCTATGGCTTTCCCCATGACGTCAGAGGGGGGGGGGGGTCACCGGGTGCCTTCGTTATACAAGACCTGTCACCCGGAGCGGAGCCTCACAGAGCGGGAGCCTCCCATTGCGAGGAGCGGCCTGCGAGAAGAGACGACGATGCCGGACGAGAAGGACGACGCCGGACGAGAAGGACGAGAAGACCGGAGGAAGAAGAAGCGAATCGAAGGAAGAAGAAGATGGAAGAAGATGCCGGAAGGAGAAGATGAAGAAAGGAAGACCAGAAGAAAGAAGATTTTAATAAAGGAATTGTCAAAGACCGTCTCCTGTCATTTTTACAATTTTTGACACTTTTTTGGTGAAATGGTAGGGGTACTTTTGTACCTCCTTACCATTTCACACAGGGGGGAGGCCGGGATCTGGGGGTCCCCTTGTTAAAGGGGGCTTCCAGATTCCGATAAGCCCCCCGCCCGAAGACCACCACAACCACCGGCCAGGGTTGTGGGGATGAGGCCCTTGTCCTCATCAACATGGGGACAAGGTGCTTTGGGGGGGACCCCAAAGCACCCTCCCAATGTTGAGGGCATGTGGCCTGGTACGGTTCAGGCGGGAGGGGGGCCGCTCTCGTCCCCCCCTCCTTTCCTGCGGCCTGCCAGGTTGCGTGCTCGGATAAGGGTCTGGTATGGATTTTATGGGGGACCCCACGCCATTTTTTTGGGCTAGGGTTCCCCTTAAAATCCATCCCAGACCTCAAGGGTCTGGTATGGATTTTGAGGGGGACCCTACGCCATTTTTTTTTTTTTTTTTTTTGGCTGGGGTCCCCCTTAATATCCATCCCAGACCTGAAGGGCCTGGTTATTGAATTTGGGGGGACCCCTACACATTTTTTTATCAATGACTTCAATGAATGACTGTTCTCTGTATTACGGATCCAACAATTCATTTGCCGGCAAATAGCTGCGAGTGATTTTAAATAGCTTTTTTTTTCCTGCAAAAATGACACTGTGCAGGAACATTTCTCTATATTAGATATACTGAATCTCGAAGCATTCGAAGCATTTCTTTCATATTAGTTGAAATTACATATTTGTTAGTTACAATACAACATTCGAATTGTTCTCTGTATTACGGGAATCGGCAATTAGCCGCGAGTGATTTTAAATGTCTTTTTTTCCTGCAAAAATGACACATTGTACAGAGAGAGTTCTAAACACGGGAAACCTGCGCCCTTCTATATACTATATACTATATAGTATGCCTATGAAGGGGGTCATGTTTCCCGTGTTTAGAACTCTCTCTGTACAATGTGTCATTTTTGCAGGAAAAAAAGACATTTAAAATCACTCGCGGCTAATTGCCGATTCCCGTAATACAGAGAACAATTCGAATGTTGTATTGTAACTAACAAATATCTAATTTCAACTAATATGAAAGAAATTATAATAGCGGATATAACGAATGCTTCGAATGATTCGAGATTCAGTATATCTAATATAGAGAACTGTCCCTGCACAGTGTCATTTTTGCAGGAAAAAAAAACTATTTAAAATCGAGTCGCAGCTATTGCCGGCAAATGAATTGTTGGATCCGTAATACAGAGAACTGTCATTCATTGAAGTCATTGATAAAAAAAATGTGTAGGGGTCCCCCCAAATTCAATAACCAGGCCCTTCAGGTCTGGGATGGATATTAAGGGGGACCCCCAGCCAAAAAAAAAAAAAATGGCGTAGGGTCCCCCTCAAAATCCATACCAGACCCTTGAGGTCTGGGATGGATTTTAAGGGGAACCCTAGCCAAAAAAAATGGCGTGGGGTCCCCCATAAAATCCATACCAGACCCTTATCCGAGCACGCAACCTGGCAGGCCGCAGGAAAGGAGGGGGGGACGAGAGCGGCCCCCCCTCCCGCCTGAACCGTACCAGGCTACATGCCCTCAACATTGGGAGGGTGCTTTGGGGTCCCCCCCAAAGCACCTTGTCCCCATGTTGATGAGGACAAGGGCCTCATCCCCACAACCCTGGCCGGTGGTTGTGGGGGTCTGCGGGCGGGGGGCTTATCGGAATCTGGAAGCCCCCTTTAACAAGGGGACCCCCAGATCCCGGCCTCCCCCCTGTGTGAAATGGTAAGGGGGTACAAAAGTACCCCTACCATTTCACCAAAAAAGTGTCAAAAATTGTAAAAATGACAGGAGACGGTCTTTGACAATTCCTTTATTAAAATCTTCTTTCTTCTGGTCTTCCTTTCTTCATCTTCTCCTTCCGGCATCTTCTTCCATCTTCTTCTTCCTTCGATTCGCTTCTTCTTCCTCCGGTCTTCTCGTCCTTCTCGTCCGGCGTCGTCCTTCTCGTCCGGCATCGTCGTCTCTTCTCGCAGGCCGCTCCTCGCAATGGGAGGCTCCCGCTCTGTGAGGCTCCGCTCCGGGTGACAGGTCTTGTATAACGAAGGCACCCGGTGACCCCGCCCCCCCTCTGACGTCATGGGGAAAGCCATAGGGAATTCCACATGACGTCCCCGTGCGTCAGAGGGGGCGGGGTCACCAGGTGCCTTCGTTATACAAGACCTGTCACCCGGAGCGGAGCCTCACAGAGCGGGAGCCTCCCATTGCGAGGAGCGGCCTGCGAGAAGAGACGACGATGCCGGACGAGAAGGACGACGCCGGACGAGAAGGACGAGAAGACCGGAGGAAGAAGAAGCGAATCGAAGGAAGAAGAAGATGGAAGAAGATGACGGAAGGAGAAGATGAAGAAAGGAAGACCAGAAGAAAGAAGATTTTAATAAAGGAATTGTCAAAGACTGTCTCCTGTCATTTTTACCATTTTTGCCACTTTTTTGGTGAAATGGTAGGGGTACTTTTGTACCCCCTTACCATTTCACACAGGGGGGAGGCCGGGATCTGGGGGTCCCCTTGTTAAAGGGGGCTTCCAGATTCCGATAAGCCCCCCGCCCGCAGACCCCCACAACCACCGGCCAGGGTTGTGGGGATGAGGCCCTTGTCCTCATCAACATGGGGACAAGGTGCTTTGGGGGGGACCCCAAAGCACCCTCCCAATGTTGAGGGCATGTGGCCTGGTACGGTTCAGGCGGGAGGGGGGGCCGCTCTCGTCCCCCCCTCCTTTCCTGCGGCCTGCCAGGTTGCGTGCTCGGATAAAGGGTCTGGTATGGATTTTGAGGGGGACCCCACGCCATTTTTTTTTTTTTTTTTGGCCGGGGTTCCCCTTAAAATCCATCCCAGACCTGAAGGGTCTGGTATGGATATTTGGGGGGGACCCCACGCCATTTTTTTTTATTTTTTTTTGGCTGGGGTCCCCCTTAATATCCATACCAGACCTGAAGGGCCTGGTTATTGAATTTGGGGGGACCCCTACGCTTTTTTTTTTTCTGCAAAAATGACACTTTGTCATTCGAATTCATTCGTTATATCTGCTATAATAATTTCGTTCAAATTAGTTGAAATTCGATATTGGTAGTTGGATTTACTAACGATTCGTAACTATTCATAACGATTCGTAATGATTCGTAACTATTCGTAACGATTCGTAACTTGAAATTGAAATTCGATATTTGTAGTTGGATTCGAATTGTTCTCTGTGTTATGAGAACCAACAATTCATTAGCCGCGTTAACGATTCGTAACGATTCGTAACGATTCGCAACGATTCGTAACTTTACTAACGATTCGTAAAAAAAAATACGATTCGTCCGAATTTCGTATTTCGTACGAATTCGAACGGAATTTCGTACACGAATTACGAATTACGAATTTTTTTATATACGAAACGGGACGAAACGAAACGAAACGAATTTTTTGGCAGTTCCCATGTCTATCATCGGCACATGCGCACTGAAGTAACAGCTTGTTTGTGGCGTTGCTTCCGCTGATGTGCCATTACCGGTGGCTCCCGCTTGCATGCACGGGAGTGACATCATCCCGGCTCCGGCCAATCACAGTGTCGGAGTTCGTGATACCCGGAAATAACTCCGGGAGACATGTCACTGGGCAGAGCAGTGAACCAGGACCGCTGCGGGGGTTTTGATCTAAGGTGAGTATTTCATAATGAGCTAGTATGCTATGCATACTAGCTCATTATGCTTTGTCTTGCAGGGGTACTCATTGGAAAATATGGGGTACAACTTGTCATGTGACTTTGGGGTCCAAAGTTGCATGACAAGTCATACAAGTGTAAACTGGGCCTTAAAGATAGAAAACATGTTGTTTACAAAATGTTGAAACGTAGCTAGGGCGTTGCAAAGCCCAAAAGGCATTACCAAATATTCAAAGTGTCCAAAGCGAGTTCTGAATGCGGTCTTCCACTTGTCGCTCTTTCGGATGCGAACGAGATTGTAGGCCCCCCGCAGGTCAAGTTTAGTGATTATCCGGGCAGTACGAAATCTCTGGAAGAGCTCAGGAACAAGAGGGATAGGGTGCCGGTTCTTTACGGTAATCTTGCTTAGTCCCCTGTAATCCACACATGGCCTTAGGGACTTGTCTTTTTTTCAATGAAAAAGATTCCGGCACCTGCAGGAGAGGAAGAGGACCTAATGAAGCCTTTTTCTAGGTTTTCGTCAATGTATTGATGTAGAGCTCTTAATTCCATCTCAGAGAGGGGGAATATACGTCCAAATGGAACTTCGGCCCCAGGAAGTAATTCAATCAGACAATCATAGGTCCTATGTGGGGGCAGAACATCAGCTTTTTTCTTATCAAAAACGTCCAAAAATTCATGATAGGCTGGTGGCACATTTGGATAACTGGCAGGTACAGGTTGAACTGACAGACAACTGGTGATATCCTTGTGGCTGGGAGCAAGGCAATGCTGCGAGCAGTAAGGAGAGGTGAACACAATTGCTCTCTTGATCCAGTTGATCTGAGGGTTGTGTGCTTGGTGCCAGGGAGTACCCAGGATAACTGGGGGAGCTCAGGACATCAAAATGTATGAACTCCTGATGGCCATCAGGAGTGGTAACAAAGAGAGGAGCAGTCTCTAGGGTAACGGGACCAGAACTAGGCAGGGTATCAAGGGTAGGCCAAGTTTTTCAGCCAGGTTTTTATCCAAGAAGCAGCTGCATGCCCCGGAATCCACTATGGCCTGCAGAGGAACACTCCGTGCTGCCAACTGTAGCGTAACGGGAAGGACAAGGTGGGAAGACAAAGTTCCGGAAACCTGGAAGTACGCTGGAGTGTAATGGGACAGCTGCAAAGAAAGTGTCCATCTCCTCCGCAGTAAAGACATAAGTTGGCCTGACGCCAACATTGTTTCTCCTCCGGAGTCAATGCGGCTCGCTTCATGCTAATGGGCATAGCCCCAGTCTCTGGAATAAGCATACCGAAAGTCTGTGACCGTTCGGCTTGGCACTCCCATAGACGTCTGTCCAACTGGATGGCCCATTGGATGAGATCCTCAAGAGTGGTAGGGATACCACTTCTGACCAGCTCGTCTTTGAGGGATTCAGAAATTTCTAAACGGAACTGATGTTTTAAAGCAGCCTCATTCCAGCCTGTATCCATAGACCACCGATTGAAGTCTATGGTGTAGTCCTCCACCGGCCGCTGTCCCTGCCGTAGAGAATGCAAAGCAGTCTCAGCGGTGGCTGTGAGCTGAGAGTCCTGGCTGCAAAAAAGGTGTCCACTGTTCGGATAGCTGGGTCTTTACGTTCCCATAAACTGTGGGCCCAAGCCTGGGGGTCACCTGATAGCAAGGAAATAAGGAATTCGACTTTAATAGTTTCAATGGAAAAAGTCCGGGGAAGCAATGCCAGATACAGCAAACAGGCATTTTTAAAAGATCTGAACTTGAATCGATCTCCGGTGAATCGCTCGGGAGTGGGGACTCGTGGTTCTGGAGGCGGGATCATCACGGTAGGAGTAGTTGATTCCATTAGTAGCTTTAACCTACCCTCTAAATGCAGGTAACCTTCCTGTAGTCTTTGGACTATTTGAGTGAGGGTGGAAGCTTGTTGGCACAAAGTCTCTACAGCGGACGCACCTCTGCCGGCCTCGGTCATGGCTGGATTATACTATCAAGTCTCTGGTGGGAGGCCAGGATGCTGAGAGGGCGCCCCTTGTGGCTGAGTGCAGCATAACCCTGGGAGTGAGACAGGGAGTATGGTGCCCAAAGGTGCACGGGTTGCCGGATGCAGATGCTTGGGTAGCAGAGTCGCTGGGCTGCTGGGGTGCACAGGTAAGTAGGTCGGGCAACCAAGAGTGGACGGGTTCCAGTGGAGCAACCCCAGGAGCAGGGTCAAGCCAGGCCAGGGGTCATACACAACAGGTCCAATCTGATATGAGTTACAACAGGATGAATCAGGAACGGACTCGGTAGCCAGTCCAAGGGTCAACACCGTGCAGACAAGCGGAGGTACAGGAAGTGCAGGCATAAGCGTAGTTGGGTCCAAGCCAGAGAGCGTTGCAGGCAGAGATCAGGAAGAGTCGGGCAAGCCAAGTAGTCACAGGAACCGGGTAATCAGATACAGGCAACAGGTACAAGGGACACGGGAGCTGACGATAATCCAGCAACCCGCCTGTAGTCTGCAGCAGACCTAAATAGGCAAACAGGCGCCAATTACTGTTATCGCGCGCCCGTTACGTTCTACGATTGCTCCCCTGACAACGCACATCTGTGTGTGCCGGACAGGAATCGGTTAAGCTGGCCCCTGGAGGGCATCCTGCCTCGTTGGAGATGTGCCGCCTCCTCCTCCTCCTCTCTTCTATTAGGCACTCACGTGAAGTCAGTAACCCCATCATCCCCTCCCTCCTTGCCACTGGAGCAAACCTGGCAGCATGCTGCAGCTGGAGGAACATGACTGCCACTTTCTTGTCCTTTTTGGGCACCCCCTTTCTCTGGGCAAATGTTACTGCCTTCGTCAACCTGTGTACCCTCATCTGAGCCTTCAAAATGCTACGCATCCGCCGGCAGCATGTACCCGACACTGTGGTCGAACAGATCGGGGGACTCCTCAGGACATGATGGTGGGGCTAGGGAGGGAGTGACTGATGCCATTGAGCCGATGGAATAGGGAACTTTGGCAGGCAAACTTGTCTTAGCCTGGGTGACAGAGGATGAGGACGGCTTTGTGATCCACTCTACCAACTCTTCTGCATGTTGTGGCTCAACACGGCCAGCTGTCGAAAAAAAAGGACAAGCGTGCCCCACGGTCACTGAGGATGCACTGTGTCCATGACCAACACTGTTGGCTGTAGACACAGAGCCTGCTTGCCCTCTTTTAGTGGCCTGTGTGCGTCTGCCTTTCCTTGGTGTTTTTTCAGACATGCTGTAAAATTGGATTAGCAAAACACCCCCTAAAGTTTACTAGAAAAGTTACACCAGGAATGGTCTGTAGTCAGCCATAGGCTTGACTAGACTAGAATGCAGTGGATATATATGTAGGAGACTGTATATATATCTTTATGCACTGCAGATCACTGAATCACCTGCCTGCCTGCAAGTGTCATTTAAAACGTACACCAGGAATGGCCTAGTCAGGTATAGGCTTGGCTAGACTAGAATGCAGTGGAGATGTATATATATATAGGTTTAAATGTTCATAAAAATGGGTGGGGAGGAGGCGTGTGGGGCGGCGGTTCCCCCATCCACAGCGTGATCCCATAGGGGGTGGCTGATGGGACTCTCACCTGCTCGTTTCTCTCCTGCACGTTAATAGGTAATGTTGTGACAATCCTAGGGGCAATATATTCCTACACAGTTAAAATTAAAAGTAATGATTTTCTGAAAAATGCCTAACCATATTTGGGTTGTGTTCAGTCAGTTGGATGCAGTTACTTAATCACCCATGGCACACTAACTATTGTGATACTTGTGTTCGCATTATATTTTCTTTATGCCTTGTAGGCTGTGTTGGCCAAGATATGTTTCTAGTTTCAGGGTTTTTCAGAAAGTATCTTGTATTTTCCTCTGTTAAAACCAATAAATACTATTGAAAAAGAAAAGAAACAGTACAGCAGGAAGGGTCTGCAGTGAGATATAGCTAAACTGCATACAGTGTGTATATATATATATATATATGTGGCGGTAGGACCCTGTGCTGCCTGGAGGATTGCTGGTTTATGCCAGATTTTGGAGAGAAAGGCACACTAAATAGCCCAGCACACAGCTGTGCAATCAGTGTGCCTTTCTCTCCAAAATCTATATATACACACACATATATACATACACACACATACAGTGGTGTGAAAAAGTGTTTGCCCCCTTCCTCATTTCCTGTTCCTTTGCATGTTTGTCACACTTAAGTGTTTCGGAACATCAAACCAATTTAAACAATAGTCAAGGACAACACAAGTAAACACAAAATGCAATTTGTAAATGAAGGTGTTTATTATTAAAGGTGAAAAAAAATCCAAACCATCATGGCCCTGTGTGAAAAAGTGATTGCCCCCCTTGTTAAAACATACTATAACTGTGGTTGTCCACACCTGAGTTCAATTTCTCTAGCCACACCCAGGCCTGATTATTGCCACACCTGTTCACAATCAAGGCATCACTTAAATAGGAGCTGCTTGACACAGTAAGGTCCACCAGAAGATCCTTAAAAGCTACACATCATGCCGAGACCCAAAGAAATTCAGGAACAATTGAGAAAGAAAGTAATTGAGATCTATCAGTCTGGAAAGGGTTATAAAGCCATTTCCAAAGCTTTGGGAATCCAGCGAACCACAGTGAGAGCCATTATCCACAAATGGCAAAGACATGGAACAGTGGTGAACCTTCCCAGGAGTGGCCGCCGCCCAAAATTACCCCAAGAGCGCAGCGACGACTCATCCAAGAGGTCACAAAAGACCCCACAACAACGTCCAAGGAACTGCAGGCCTCACTTGCCTCAGTTAAGGTCAGCGTTCATGCCTCCACCATCAGGAAAAGACTGGGCAAAAATGGCCTGCATGGCAGAGTTCCAAGGAGAAAACCACTGCTGAGCAAAAAGAACATCAAAGCTCGTCTCAATTTCTCCACAACACATCTTGATGATCCCCAAGACTTTTGGGACAACATTCTGTGGACCGATGAGACAAAAGTGGAACTCTTTGGAAGGTGCGTGTCCAAGTATATCTGGCGTAGAAGGAACACTGCATTTCAGAAAAAGAACATTATACCAACAGTAAAATATGGTGGTGGTAGTATGATGGTCTGGGGCTGTTTTGCTGCTTCAGGACCTGGAAGACTTGCCGTGATAAAAGGAACTATGAATTCTGCTGTCTACCAAGAGATCCTGAAGGAGAATGTCCGACCATCTGTTCGTGTACTCAAGCTGAAACGAACTTGGGTTCTGCAGCAGGACAATGATCCTAAACACACCAGCAAGTCCACCACCGAATGGCTGAAGAAAAACAAAATGAAGACTTTGGAGTGGCCTAGCCAAAGTCCTGACCTGAATCCTATTGAGATGTTGTGGTATGACCTTAAAAAGGCCGTTCATGCTCGAAAACCCTCTAATGTAACTGAATTAGGACAATTATGCAAAGATGAGTGGGCCAAAATTCCTCCAGGATGCTGTAAAAGCCTCATTGCACGTTATCGCAAACGCTTGGTTGCAGTTGTTGCTGCTAAGGGTGGCCCAACCAGTTATTAGGTTTAGGGGGCAATCACTTTTTCACACAGGGCCATGATGGTTTGGATTTTTTTTCACCTTTAATAATAAACACCTTCATTTACAAATTGCATTTTGTGTTTACTTGTGTTGTCCTTGACTATTGTTTAAATTGGTTTGATGTTCCGAAACACTTAAGTGTGACAAACATGCAAAGGAACAGGAAATGAGGAAGGGGGCAAACACTTTTTCACACCACTGTATATACATACACACACACAAACACTAAATACACTGCAGCTAACTGAATCAACTGCCTGCCTGAAGTATATTAGAAACAGTACAGCAGGAACGGTCTACAGTGAGATCTAGCTAACTGAATAAACTGCTTGCTCAAAGTAAATTAAATGACACTCTCTCTCTCTATCTGCCAGCAACACACTACATAATGCCGATGTGCAGGTGGCCTTATATAGTGTGGGACGTAGACTTAACCCTGCGAGCCCTAATTGGTCAAAGGCACCTTGCCTTTGGGCAATTATGGCTCTCTTTGCTGACGGCGCTGTGATTGGCCAAAGCATGCGGGTCATAGTGCATGCTTGGCCAATCATCAGCCAGCAATGCACTGCGATTACGCCGATGTCACTTATTAAGTCTTTTTGGGATGTGGAATCTCTGCAGGACTTCGAGACGGCCTAGCTTTGAGGGTGTCAGAGGTACTCACCCGGGCCGATATGCTGAGAGCTGCTCCCCTTGCGACTAGGTGCACGATGCCTCTGGAGTGGGTACAGAGGTCACCGGGCACAAAGATGCACGGGTTGCCAGCAGGAGTGTTGCAGGTGGTGTGCAGTAGCGACGTTGACCAGGAGAGGCTGATGCTGCACTGGAAGTAGACACCTGGCAGGACCGTGATCAGGCAGAGGTTATGGAGGTACCAGAACGTATACTGGAGGAGGACCCTCAGGAGCATGAGAGAACTGGAAGTCCAGAACACCGAGCAGAGGGTCAAACACAAGTAACTTAGAGAATGTCCAGTAGGCAGGCCGAGGGTCAAGCACAGGTGATCAGGCAGCAGAGGTATCCAGGAAGCAAGCCAGGGGTCAAACACAGGTAAGGAACTCAGAGAATGTCCAGTAGGCAGGCCGAGGGTCAAGCACAGGTGATCAGGCAGCAGAGGTATCCAGGAAGCAAGCCAGGGGTCAAACACAGGTAAGGAACTCAGAGAATGTCCAGTAGGCAGGCCGAGGGTTAAGCACAGGTGATCAGGCAGCAGAGGTATCCAGGAAGCAAGCCAGGGGTCAAACACAGGTAAGGAACTCAGAGAATGTCCAGTAGGCAGGCCGAGGGTCAAGCACAGGTGATCAGGCAGCAGAGGTATCCAGGAAGCAAGCCAGGGGTCAAACACAGGTAAGGAACTCAGAGAATGTCCAGTAGGCAGGCCGAGGGTTAAGCACAGGTGATCAGGCAGGTACGGGATACAGGGTACTGGATACAGGGTACAGGGTACGGAATACAGGATACAGGATACAAGGACTGGAGCCAGGACTCAGGAAGAGACAACAAACCAGCAATTGTGAGAAAACAGGGGAAGCCTTTTATAGGCCAGGTGAGTGGTCAGGTGGGATACCCGGACGAGTGCGCATGCGCACTCGTCTTCTGTCAGCGCCGCGCACAGCGGTGAGCCGCACTGGCTGGGCTGTGTCAGATACCCGAGTGCCACGGACCCGCGCATGCGCACCCGCTACCCGGCGTACCTGTACTGTTCGTTGAGCTGCTCTACCGCGCGTGCGCAACCCTGGAACTCGGCGGTGAAGCACGGTATTTCTCTGACAGACGGTGTTCAATCATTTCATCTAGAAGAATGTTTTTGGTATAGGTATGGGCACAATTAACACCCAAAGACCAATTTTCCTGCACCTGTTTAACAGGTGCATATCATTGCAATTTTTTACATCAAGGCCAATTCTTGCTTTCATCAAGTTTACCTTTAGTGGTGGCCTGTCCATAGGGGGCTCCAGGGTGCCGCCCCCGACCCCAAAGCTACTCATCAAAAAAAAAAAATTAAACATGTCCCTTTAACCACTTTAAAGCCCCATACACACGGTCGGACAATCCGCGGACCAGGTCGGTCGGATTTTGTCCGTCGTACTTTGTCCGATGTTGGTGTTGCGTACACACGGTCGGACTACGTTGTCGGAATATCCGGTCTGCAAGAACGTTGTGACGTAAGTCGTCGTCCACGAGATTACAAAAGGGTAGTTCAGCACCACGTCAGGCACCCGTTGGGCTCCTTCTGCTGATCCCGTGTTTTTCGAGAGTTAGTGGAAGTTTGGTGACTTAAGATTCGCGCTTCTCAGTTTTCTGACTCAGATCGTTACTGCTCTTCAGTTTGTGCTTGTCGTGCGTATCTGTTTATTAGTGCGTGTAGTCAGTTCGCATTTGTTGGTCATTGCGGCCTATATCTTGATATAGGACGCTTTGATTTGCACTGCTTATTGTCTGCTCGTTGCTGGTATTCATTTCGTTCTTTCAGGCCTTGCTGTTTATCGGTGCTTTCTGTTTGTCCGTTCTGACCAGCCGACCTTTTGTGACCTTGTGAGCGATGTTTCCCGTGCGTACTCGTCGCCGAGTTCGTGCTGTACGCGGAATTGGTGTCGGGCTTTTAGCTTTGAGCCAAGACCCGTCCATGAACAGAGTGACGAGGAGTATGTGGACCAAGAATTGGTTGCTTCAGCGTGACCAATTCTCGCACATGCCTTTGCTTCGTGAGATCCAGGAGAATAATCCTGATGATTTCAGGAACTTTCTCAGGATGACGGACCCCGATTTTCACCGTCTTTTGGCTTTGCTGACCCCCTTTATCAGCCGGCAGGATACCTGCATGAGACAAGCCATTACTCCGGAGCAGAGGCTTGTTGCCACGTTGAGGTACTTGGCGACAGGGAGAAGTCTTCAGGATTTGAAGTTCTCTTCAGGTATCTCTCCCCAGGCCCTGGGAATCATTATTCCAGAGACCTGTTCTGCCATCATCCAGGTCCTGCAGGAGGACTATATTAAGGTAACATTTATACTTTACTATTCCCTTCTATGTATGCTCTGTTTGCTAATGTCTTCTATTTTTGACCTCCTTCCCTAATTACCATGATTGCAATATGTTCTAATATGCTGTGCCCCTTTTCTCCTTCATGCATTTTTCCCTTCACTTACCTCACCAGCATGCTCTTCTGCCCCAATAGACACCTATGGCCTAGTCACTTAAGCAATGTCTTTTGTCTGCTGCATAGTATTGTTTGCCCCCAAACACCCCCTAAAATATGCACAAATGTTTGCTGTGTGGTTTACTTCATGTAGAGCCCCTTTTTAATTTTATTTTTTTGGTGGGGGGGGGGGGGAAACTCATTAGGAACCCCCTCCCCCAACTGCTCTGTCAGATGGTACCAATCCTTTATCTGCTGGCTTTCCCAAGGTCCATACACACTATATACCTACCTCTTTATAGTGGGCATCTTTAGGGATGAATTCAGCAAAGCATGTAGTGCAAGGGGCTGCCTCCATACATTCCATTTCCTATTTTTTTGTCTTCTTTCCCTCCTATTAGCTTGCTTGGTAATTTCATAATGTCACAATGTGCCTGCCTTTTTTTTTTGGGGGGGGGGGGGGGGGGGTTGAAATGTTATTTTATCTTTCCTGGGGGCTGCCAATAGTGTTAAGTACAGAGGGTCTGGCCAAACTAGCACACATTATTGAGCCATTTGCCAATCAATGAAGTGCAGAGGGTTACCTGTCCACCCCCCCCCCCCAAAACCCTAGTTATTGCCAATGGCCCATCAGAAGTGGGGGGATTGATGGGGGGTGAGTAATCTGTGAAGGGGAGCCTGTACTTTTCTGTGCAAATACTTTCCTGCCTCCAATTTTATACAATGCTCTTGTTCCAAGATGTTGATTGTCTAATCTGCTTGCAATGTTTAGGTGCAAAGTGACTAATTTTTTTTTCTTGTTTCACTCCACAGTTCCCTTCCACGCCACAGGAATGGCAGACTGTGGCCTCCCACTTTGCCAGCCGTTGGGACTTTCCTAACTGCGGAGGGGCAATTGATGGGAAACACGTCCGCATCGTCCCACCGCCCAACTCGGGGGTCCTACTATTATAATTATAAAGGGTTTAATAGTGTAGTGATGTTGGCGGTGGTGTCGGCAACATACGAGTTTATGTATGTGGACGTGGGGATGAACGGCCGGATCTCGGATGGTGGTGCCATTACGCACACAGAGTTCTACTGGCGTCTCCAAAGTGGCAGTCTGTGCTTGCCACCTCCAGAGGAGAATGCCGAAGGACTCCCCTTCGTCTTTGTCGCAGATGAAGCGTTTGCGTTGACTCCCCATGTGATGAGGCCGTTCCCGATGAGGACCCTCACCCCGGACCAGAGGGTCTTCAACTACAGGCTGTCCAGAGCCAGAAAAGTGGTGGAGAACACTTTTGGCATCCTGGCCAGCCGCTTCCGCCTGTTCCTGACGGCATTTAACTTGGCGGAATACAAACTGAACCACATAGTTCTTGCCTGTTGCATATTGCACAACTTCCTCAAAAGACATAACAGGAACTATGTGGTGCCCGTTGGCCCAGATGTGGAGGGCCCTCCAAATGCGGACCTCACAGCCCTTCAAGTGGCACGTCCAGGCTTGCCCCCTCTAAATGCCCGCGTGGTCCGCGAGCAATATATGGAGTACTTTGTGGGTAGGGGGGCCATTGCTCTGCCTGACGATGTGTGAGAGGCATTTTTTAATAAATCTGATATTTTAACCAACCTCTGATTTCTTGTCATTTCAGTCTTCTTTTTAGCTTATTTTACCTTGACATTTTTTCCCTTTGCCTTCGACAGTGGGAATGCACTTTCTGGGCAAAAGGAGGTAACAGTCTCTTCTTCCCAAAAAGATTAGTCTCATGTTGTGTGTTTCCTACCTAATCTTTGGTCTAGAGAAGGTTTGTCCTGCATAACTGACACCCAAAATACTCCTTTTCATCACCAGGTCTGACATGTGTGTATTCTCAAAAATGCTGTGCTCCGTGTTTTCGTACAAAGCACTGTGGGTGTCATTTACATAAGTCAAATCCGCTATGCTCTACAAGTGCATTGAAAAAGTTCCCTGGGAAAGAAAATTGCAGTGCAAAGTGGATTTGCCTTTAGTAAATAACACCCATTGCCCCCCATATCCTTTACATTTTACATACATAATGCATTGTGTTTTTTAAATAAGGAAGCCACACATTTTGAAAAATAAAAAAGTTTACTTGTAAAACATTCACAAGTGCGTTTACAATCTTCACGCCAAAACTGACAACATCTTGCTTATTTACAACATTGTTTACAAACATTCCGCAATTGGTAAAACCAGGCATGGAGCTAAACAGAACCTATGAACTAGCTATTAACTGTGTTAATTACTTGGTGCGTTTTCATATTTTTCCTAAAACATCAATGATGTTCTTCAATTTTTGTTGAACATCATTGATGTTTTGCTTTATGTAATCTAGATCTCTATTGCAGACCATTATCTCTCCGATCAGTACGTGGGCACTCTCTGTGGTAAAGTGCGATTTTTCTTCCACAACATCCACGTCACCTAAAAACCACAAACAAACAAAAATGGGGTGTTGGAAATGAGGCAGCCATACATGGATTAGCTTACCAGTAGCTGTGTTCTCCCACACTCACCTGTTGTGGTGACAATTTCTCCAAGTTCGATGATCTCTCCTTCCTCCTCCTCCTCCTCTGCTTCTGCTCTTTCCCCTTTTTTGGGAGGTGTTGGTTTGGGGGTTTCCTCAGACGGCCCAAGTTTTCGCTCCCCTATGAGAATGTACAAAAGGAAGATTTAGCAACACAATCTATTGAGGGCAGAAATAGGAAATGACAAACATTGCTTGAAACTGACGGACACTATTTTAGTTTGGCCAGTTACAAATGCCAACTACATGAATGTAGTCACTTTGTAAAGGTGCTAAACTGACTAGCTTTTTGGTAGAAGTTTGTGTGATGGAGACACCCATCTAGTATCCACTGGAGCACATGTGTGGAAAAGCCTAATAAAAAGGGGGTTTGGGTGTCCCAGCACTAGTGCTCTAGAGTCCAGATGGGTAAACAGCTACTGGGTGACCTCTCCTTTACATTGAATAAATTGGCTTTACATTCTTGATGACATTTCTAGTGAGAACAAACTTCCTTTCCCCAAAAAAAACACCAAACATCGTATTATAAGTGGCCGAACGATCGAGGTTGCGTACGATCGAATGGACACACACACACGACCATGACAGTGGCAGAAAGATCGAGGCTGAGTACGATCGAATGCACAGACGAACCTGAAAGTGGCCATTTTGGAATGTACAACTTTGTAAAAATCAAACCATAATGGAGCAGTATGCAAGCAAGAAATCAAACACAAAACCCAACTACTTACTTTTTTGAAGAATTCGCTTGATCTTTCTGTACTGATCGGCCTCCCTCAGTTTCAGGTCTGACCAGCGTTTCCTCAGTTGCTCCTTGGATCGTTGTACCCCAAACTGATTGTACAGCCTTCTCACAACTTTAGACATGATCTTGGCCTTGCGGACATTGGGGTTGAGGTAAGGCCCATACTTCCCATCATAGTCGCTCCTCTTTAATATGTCCACCATCTCCAACATTTCTCCAAATGACATATTGGAGGCCTTGAATTTCAGGCTCCGGGATCGGGACGTTTCTGCCTCCGGACTTTCCTCGTCCTCCTCCTCGTTGGTGGGATATTTGGGGCGCACCTGCTGTGTCCACGCCATGTGCTCTCCCCACTGCGCCGTAAAGAGAAGGGGTGGGGAATAGACGAGAAAGATCGTCAGGGGCGGGCGGAGTTTGACGCATGCGCACTGTATATAAAACGTCACACGCCTGTGTCGTAGCCACGATCTGGGAGACGAGGGGAGAGAAAACTCACGCACGAGACGATCGCTACAAACGAAGGTACAATTTGACGTTGGTACATAACTATCCTAGACTGATTTGAACTTGAGGCTTCTTTATGGAGAAGATTAGGAGAGTTTAGCGTGACATAATTTATAGGGTTTTGTGTGGTGTTGTGTCTTGCAGAGATTATGAAGGGATTCAACGACATGAGTTTTCTCCCCCTCTTCATTGCCAAATTCAGGGAATTTCCCGTTTTATGGCAGGGTAAACACCCACATTACACCAACAAACCAAAGAGGCACGCAGCCCTGGAGGAACTTGTGGAATTTGTCAAGCCAAGGTTCCCCGTGACAACTGTTGATGATCTAAGAAAGAAAATTGGCAGCCTGAGGAGTGCGTATATCAGGGAGCGGAAGAAGGTCGTGAAGTCTGAGGAAACTGCAACTTCAGCAGATGAGGTCTATGTGCCCAAGCTCTGGTACTATCAGAGTCTCCATTTTCTGAAAGACCAGACTGATGTCACGGAGCCAACCTCGACTCCTCCTTCCACGCTTCCTTGCGCGCAGCCCACCCCTGATGAGGCTTCCGAGGAGCAACCTGGGCCTTCCAGTCTGGAAGAGGTGGAGGAGCCCAGCTTGTTCCAGGTATAGTAGTTTTGTTACCATTTATGGGAATAATGAATGATGTTCACTTAATTCAGGATCCCCAATTGCTTAATTCCTAACGTGTTTGACATATCAACAGACAGTGGTGTTGGAGACATTTGGGGCCAGAATCTAAACTGCAGGGCTGAGAATTGTATGGTTTTCTATTTGTAAACATTTTGCACCAGTCACTAGATGAGAATTGTGTGTGTTTGATGAACAAATAACTGAAACTATGTCCCTTTTTCATACACAGGAAGACCTCAGCCAGGAGGTGGCTGTGGAAGGTGGCAGTCAGGAGGAGGCAGGGGTTAGTGGCAGCCACCAGGTGGGTAGTGGCAGCCAAGAGGGGGCTAGGCCTCGGAGCCTGACTGACTCCCAAATCCCTCTCCTCCGCCTTCCGTACAGAAGGGCGAGAAGGGGGGGTTATGCGGCAGAGTCAGCGCTCCGCATGATCAGAGAGGCTTCAGCCTCCCTACATGCCACACCCGCCGACGAGGAGACCTTTGGCTCGGTGGTTGTCACGAAGATGATGGGTATGGAGGTGAGGCAACGCAACATGTGTGAGGGGCTCATCCTCCATGTCCTAAATAAGGGTAGGGCTGGGGAGATGACCCCAGTCACACATGTTTGCCATAGCTACCATGCTCCGCCTCCTCCTCCTCCTCCTTCTGCCACCCCACCAGCACGACAGCCACAGCGTGCAAGGAAGCGTGGAAGGAAGACCTGAGAGTGACGACCTGGCATCAGTCTGGTCTGAGAGAAGATGGAGCCTCTTGTAGTACCAGAGCCTGGGGCATCTGGCATCTGGCATCTGCTGCAGTTCCGGATACTTGCGACTTGCGACTTCAGGACCAGATTGCACTCCCCTTAATATACGTACTCCTCAGGCCCCCAATTTTCTACGCTTGAACAATGATGGTTGCCGTGGGGGGCCAAGGCTTTGCAAATTCCCCAAGTTTCACCATGGCTGCGTTCCTCTTTGGTTTGTTGGTGTGACCTAAATAAAGGTTTTTTTTGATTTGAAATAATCATTGACTATTGTGTTTTACTTTTCTACAATGACAGTTTTTCTTTGAGTAGGCAGGTACATTTCACTAATCCTAAAGTAGAATTAACAAGGGGCACCAACAACCAACAAACTCCTAGTAAATTTAAGCAAGAAATACAAATGTTAATAATGTGGTTTTGGTAAGTTGAGACACACAACCCCCCTCCAAAAAAAAAAAAAAAAAAAAATCCTTCAAATATGTATTCCCCCAAAAAAAAAAAAAAAAAAAGACAAATCATGGTAAAAAAAAAAATAACAAAGATTCTTTTACGATCTGAGTAAAAATAAACATGTAGTGTATAAATGCTGCAAAGTAATAAAGAACTAAGTTTGTGAGAAGTGCGGGTGAATAGGAGCAGCTAAAACATGTCATTCTTGTTGCATTGTAAAGAAAAAGAGAATGCGCTGCATTAAAGACATTTTAACATTGCAGCGTGACGAATGTGCTGTGTCGATTAGGAAAGGTAGTTTTACCTGACCGAGCGCTTCCGTCACAGAATTTCTTCTGAGCATGCGTAGCACTTTGTCCGTCGGACAACCGTACACACGATCGGATTTGGTGTGATCGGACCGTGTTGACGGCAAATCTTTCCAGCAGGAGATAAGACTTTGTCCGTCGGACAAACCGACGAACACTGTCCGATGGTGCATACACACGGTCTGATTTTTCAACAACATTGTCCGATCGGACAGAATCCATGAAAAAGTCCGACCGTGTGTATGGGGCTTCAGACCAGCCTCGTTTTGGATTTTAGGTGTTTACAGTTTTTTTTGCTAGAAAATTACTTAGAACCCCCAAACATTATATATTGTTTTTTTTTCTAACACCCTAGAAAATAAAATGGCGGTCGTTGCAATACTTTTTTACACCGTATTTGCGCAGCGGTCTTACAAGCGCACTTTTTTTGGAAAAAATTCACTTTGAATAAAAAAATAAGACAACAGTAAAGTTAGTCCAATTTTTTCATATATCATGAAAGATAATGTTACCCAACATGTCACGCTTCAAAATTGCGCCTGCTCGTGGAATGGCGTCAAAGATTTACCCTCAAAAATCTCCATAGGCAACGTTTAAAAAATTCTACAGGTTGCATGTTTTGCGTAACAGAGGAGGTCTAGGGCTATAATTATTGCTCTCACTCTACCGATCGCAGCGATACATCACATGTGTGGTTTGACCACCGTTTTCATATGCGGGCGCTACTCATGTATGCGTTCGCTTCTGCACGCGAGCTCGTCGGGACGGGACGCTTTAAACCTTTTTTTTTTCTTATTTATTTTACTTGATTTTATTTATTTTTACACTGTTTTTAAAAAATAAAATAAAAATTGGGTCACTTTTATTCCTATTACAAGGAATGTAAACACCCCTTGAAATAGAAAAAGAGCATTACAGATCCTCTTAAATATGAGA
Source organism: Lithobates sylvaticus (assembly GCA_028564925.1). NCBI lineage: Eukaryota > Metazoa > Chordata > Amphibia > Anura > Ranidae > Lithobates > Lithobates sylvaticus. The sequence goes on along the minus strand of CM053035.1, from coordinate 187,690,973 downwards.
TCTGGGGGTCAAAAAGTCCTCAGATCTCATATTTAGACTTAAATGCAAAAGAAAAAAAAAAAAAAGTAATTAAAAAAAAAAGACATTGAAAAAAATGTTCCTTTAAGAGGTATGGGCAGAAGTGACGTTTTGACATCGCTTCCGCCCTGCTATGGTATAGAGACGGGTGGGGGCCATCTTAGCCTCACTCATCTCCATACCCAGCAGTGTGAAGGACCCTATCACCTCCGCCGCTACCGCCGGCTCCGGTAAGCGGCGGAGGGCACGGGAGAGCGGAGGGAGGGGTAGGGGCACCTCTCCCGCTGCCATTATCGTAATTATGAACCGCGCCTGAAGAGATGGATATCTTGGTTGTGGCATCAGCTGCTGCCGTTACCGAGATATCCCTCTTCAAAAAAAGGGACGTACATCGTCGTGCGCTGGTCATAAAGTGGTTAAGTGTGTGCAGAGGGGGGCGGGTGCCAGACACAGAGGTGCTATCGGAAGCATTTCGTCATCGCAATCATGTGATTGCGGGCAAGCAAATCTATCGGCTGGCTTTTAGACTGCCAATGAAGCGCAAAGCTCTGCGCTCTGTGGTTTCCGCACTACCACTGTGGAATTATGTGTCCTGTTGGTGGTTAGTGATTGGCTGGTCCATAGGACGTAGGGCAGTGCTTTTATCGGACCAGCCAATCACTTCCGGTTTTCTGAATGACTCATCCTGGCTGGTCTGAACGCGAGGAGTCAGCCGGTGATCGTGAATCATCACTGAAGCTGCTAGCAGGTAAGATTAAAAAACTTGTGTTGTGCTCTCAGACCTGCAGCAGCTGCCTGTGTAGTGGATCTGGGGAGGAGAAGTTACATCAGAGGGGGGCGGGGTCACCTGCACATCACTGAGGAAGCCCAGGTTTCCCCTTGCATCAGAGGGGGCGGGGTCACGTGATGGGTGGCCCCGTCCTCCTCAGCTAAGAGACCAGGCTGCCGAGATTCCAGGCTGCTGGTGGAGACAGGATGCGCTGGACATAATAGAGAGATCATCCATCGCTGGACCCCGGAGAGATGATCACCCATCGCAGGATACCAAAAGTGGATTACCATCGCTGGATTCTTTTTAAATTTTTTTATTTTTAATAAAAGACTTATCCCAATGGTGTCTGTGTGGTTTTTTTTACAATTGTTTACACCTTCTTTGTGAAATGGTAGGGGTACAATGTACGCGTTACCATTTCAAATGGGGGGGGGGCGGGATCTGGGGGTCCCCTTGTTAAAGGGGGCTTCCAGATTCCGATAAGCCCCCCACCCACAGACCCCCACAACCACCGGGCAAGGGTTGTGGGGATGAGGCCCTTGTCCCCATCAAGATGGCTACCCCCAAAGCACCCTCTCAATGTTGAGGGCATGTGGCCTGGTACGGTTCAGGAGGGGGGGCGCTCTCTTGTCCCCCCTCTTTTCCTGCGGCCTGCCAGGTTGCGTGCTTGGATAAAGGGTCTGGTATGGATTTTTGGGGGGAACTCCACGCCATTTTTTTTTTCATTTGGCATGGAGTTCCCCTTAAAATCTATACCAGACCTGAAGGGCCAGGAAATTGAATTTGGGGGGACCCCCACGCATTTTTCTTTTTTTTTTTAATTAATGACTTTCAATGACTGTTCTCTGTATTACCGGGAGCCGACAATTCATTATAGCCACGAGTGCTTTTAAATGGCTTAAGGAATATTACACTTTTAATGTTTCACTTTAAGCATTATTAAAATCACTGCTCCCGAAAAAACGTCCGTTTTTAAAACTTTTTTTTTCATTGATACCCCTGGGGTAGGACCCAGGTCCCCAAACATTTTATGACAATAACTTGCATATAAGCCTTTAAAAATAATACTTTAGATTTCTCCCTTAGACTTTTACAGGGTGTTCGCGGGTTTTTGAATTTGCCACGAACACCCCAAATTGTTTGCTATTCAGCGAACGGGCGAACAGGAAACCAAATTTTTTTGTGTTGATTTGTTATTTATTTACCAATTCAATTTCATTTCTTGTACCTCAGTGATATAAAATATCAATCAAATCAATTTCAATTGCAGGTTGTAACACAACAAAATGTGAAAGAGCCCATAGTGAGGTGAATAACTTTTTCTATAGAAACACCTTGATTTTTGAGCAAGAAATAAAGCATCCCCCCTCTACCAGCAATAGGAAGCTGTGAGGTCAGAGCTATGGGGACTGCCACTTATGTGAGTGATACTCTAATGCCCCGTACACACAAGCGGAATTTCCGTTGGAAAAATCTTGGATGGTTTTTCCGACGGAATTCCGTTCAAGCTTGGCTTGCATACACACGGTCACACAAAAGTTCTCGAAACTTTCGACCGTCAAGAACGCGGTGACGTACAACACTACGACGAGCTGAGAAAATTAAGTTCAATGCTTCCAAGCATGCGTCGAATTGTTTCTGAGCATGCGTAGGAATTTTGAGTGTCGGAATTGGTACAGACGATCAGAACTTTTCCCGACCGAAAAATAGAGAACATGCTCTTAATCTTTTGCTGGCTAGAATTCCGCCAGCAAAAGTCAGACGGAGCATACACACGGTCGGAATTTCCGACCAAAAACTCTTATCGGACTTTTGCTGACGGAATTTCCGATCGTGTGTACGCTTAAGATTTATTACCAACATTAGTCTTTTTTTGTTAAAAATATCAATATATGCTGTACATACCGGTGCTGAACTGATTGTACATCATCGTCATTGGAAATTTTAAAGAATCCTCTGCAAAGACCATGTCCTTCTTATTAGAGAAATATAAATCAAGATGACTTCTGGTATCCATTCCATGTACATGATAGAGTTTATGAGTTGAGGAATCCATCGCCCTGCAATGCTGAACTTCACCTCTTTGATTTCTGCTTTCAACTAAGCTTTAATGTTTGAGTTCTATTTATATTCTTTTGAAATAAGGTGGTTACATTTTATTGTAATATAATCATAAATATATTTATAAAGCAGTCATGTGGAATAGTGCTGACTGAGGTATGATTGCCATCTGAGTTTGCAAAGGTTTAACCACTTTAAGACCAGGCTTTTTTTTTTACATTTGTTTTTTTCAAGTAAAAATCTGTATTTTTTGCTAGAGATTACTGAGAACACCCAAATAGTATACAGTGGGGAAAATAATTATTTGATCCTCTTCAGATTTTGTAAGTTTTCCCATTTACAAAGAAATGAAGGGTCTATAATTTTTTATCATAGGTGTATTTTAAATGATAGTGACAGACTATCAACCAAAAATCCAGAAGAAAAAAAAAAACACATAAAACAAATGCTATAAATTGAGTTGCAGTTCATTGAGTAAAATAAATATTTGATCCCCATGCAAAATACTTGGTGGAGAAAACCTTGTTGGCAAGCACAGAGGTAAAACGTTTCTTGTAGTTGGTTACCAGGATTCAGTGTTGCCAACCCCCGAAGTGCAATTTAGTGGCAGGATGCCAAAATTTACAAATGGCACCAATTTTTTACTGGCAAAAATCATGAAACTTACTGACATAGCCAAATGTTTTACTGCCACTGCAAAAATACCTAAAATGAAAATTTTCAGTGCTAAACAGTGCAACTATCAATATTTAAATGATAAACATGTAGCTAGTGCTATTAGTAATGTCTTTAAGTTAAACAAAAGTCAAAAGCACAGAGTTCCTCCTTACATCAGAGTCTGCAGGATTCCCCCTTACAGTGCAAGGGAATTCTGTACCTTTAGCAGAAAAACAGCCCCTGTTAGGAGAATACCTGTAGTGAGTGGAGACCAATGGCTGACAACATCAGGCAAGCTCAGGTCTGTGATAGATAGGAAAGTCTGAAATGTTAGACCGAGGATCAGTGTTGGGGTCAAAAGCCAAGGTCGGTGCAGGAGAGAGTTTCGTAGTTAAGGTCACAAGCCAAGGTCAATGCAGGAGGAAAGTTTTGTAGTTGAGGTCACAAGCCAAGGTCAATGCAGGAGGAGAGTTTTGTATTTGGGGTCACAAGCCTGAGTTCGCTCCCAAACAGCAATAGAAATAGCTCAGTTAGTAAGCAGGATCAGTCCACAATAATCTGGGGATAGGAAGTGCATAGGTAAGGCTTATATAGGAAGTTCATAGAAGGATCAAGGAGTTCAAGGTTCATCAGCAATCAAGACAAAAGGCAGGGTTGTCCAATAGATTAGGCAGGGAGCTGTCGAGCATGTCCAGTTTAGCGAGAAGAGTCAATGCCAGACACAGAAGAGATCCCAGGTCCATGCCCAGATCCTGACAGCCCCAATGGATGGTGTGCTTAGGGTCATTGTCAGCATTTGTCTTCCTTCAAACACAGCAAGTCCCCCTCCTCAAGAAGGTACATATACAGTCATGCCAATGAACATCTAAATCAGTGTTTCTCAACACCAGTTTCACTGCTTTAGTAATTACCACCGCCGTTTCAATCCTGAAAACGTGAGCTATTGGGGCGCCTTGAGGACTGGAGTTGAGAAACACTGATCTAAATGATTCAGAGAAAGCTTGGGAGAAAGTGCTGTGGTTAGATTAGATCAAAATTTAGCTCTTTGGCATTAAAGGGGTTTGATAACCCACAGTTTGCAATTCAAACTATACTCTCTGTTTATTCATGTAATCTGCCACTGTGTCTGTGCCTTATAAAAATAATGCAGCTATATACCTTATTTCAGAGCACCGATCAGCGCTCACGTGACCGGACAGTTCTCTCCTCTCTCGGCCTGACAGCTGCAGCGAGCGGGGCCAAGATCCCCCCCCCCCTGACATCAGTGGGGGGGGGGGGGGAAGGAGGAAAGGAGAAGAGAACTGGCCAGTCACGTGAGAACCGACCGGCACTCTGAAATCAGGTATAAAGCTGCATTATTTGTGGCGGGCATGGACATGGAGCTGACAGGCAGGTAGGGGAGGGGGGAGAGGACAGAGGAGGACAGGAGACACAGCGGATGACGGAGGCGTGTAAACTGACCACAATGTCAGGGCTCAGCAGCTATTATAAACCATGATCAGTTTACAAAGGGGGAGGCCAGAACCAGGCAGGATCAGCCAGGTATTTCAGGTGTTACAGGGGGCCAAATGACACAGCACAAGCTCTGTGCTGTATATAAAGGAACAGGATCCTTTTTTTTTGTTTGTTTAGGGTAACATACGCTTTAACTCAACTCACCTTGTTTGGAATTTCCGACTGAAAAAATTTGAGAGCAGGACCTTAAATTTTTGATCGGACTTTTTCCAAACGCGTGTATAGAATTCCAAAGCACAAAGTGCCACGCATGCTCAGAATAAATTTGGGGACGAACGCTATTGGCTACTGGCCTCTACGTAGTCCCGTCGTACGTGTTCTATGCCACCTCGATCGGAACGATCGGATTTTCCGACAACTTTGTCCGAATGTGTGTATGCAACACAAGTTTCGACCAAAGTCTGTTGGAAAAAATCCGACGGATTTTGTGGTCGGAATGTCTGACCGTGTGTACGGGGCATTGAGTTACAGGCCGACTTTGCCACATTGAGGGGCCAATGGACGGAGCCATGTATTGTAAAATATTGGATGAGAAAATTTTTCCCTCAGCCAGAACAATGAAGATGGGTCTTGGATGGGTCTTCCAGCAAGACAATGACCCAAAACAAAGGAGTGGCCCAAGAAGAAGCACATTAAGGTCATGGAGTGGCCTAGTCAGTCTCCAGACCTTAATCCTATAGAAAATGTATGGAGGGAGTTGAAACTTCGAGTTACCAAGAGACAGCCAAGAAACCTTAACGCGGTTGTATTGCCCACTTTGTAATTTTTACCTACAGGTAAGCCTAAAATAAGGAGACCGCAAACCCAGAAGAAACACTGAGGGAACGTGTCAGCCCCCTCTGCAGTGACCGGGTGAGCAGCAGGGGCCTTATTCTAAGGTATTTCATAATGTGCTAGTATGCTATTCTCTTGCAGGTTTTTTTGTTTTCTCAGCGGTTTACTACCGCTTTAAGGATTTAGAAAAGATCCGTAAAGAATAGTGGACCCAAATCCCTCCTGAGATGTGTGCAAACCTGATCACCAACTACAAGAAATTTCTTACCTCTGTCCTTGCCAGTAATGGTTTTACCACCAAGTACTAAGTCATGTTTTGCTTGGGATCAAATAACTTATTTTACTCACTGAACTGTAACTTAATTTATAGCATTTGTTTTATGTGTTTTTTCTGGAATTATTAACTTATAAATTATAAACCCTTCATTTCTTTGTAAGTGGGCAAACTTACAAAATCTGCAGGGGATCAAATTATTATTTTCCCCACTGTGTATATATTTTTTTAGCAGAGACCCTAGAGAATAAAATGGCCATCACCAATATTTTATGTCACACTGTATTTGCGCAGCGGTCTTTCAAAGCAATTTTTGGGGAAAAAATAAGCTTTAATGAATTAAAAAAAAAAACAGTAAGGTTAGCCCAATATTTTTGTATAATGTGAAAGATGATGTTACTCCGAGTAAACAGATACCTAACATGTCATGCTTTAAAATTGTGCATGCTCGTGGAATGACAACAAACTACAGTACTTAAAAATCTCCATTGGGGACGCTTTAAATATTTTTACAGGTTACTGTTTAGAGTCCTGGCTCTAGCTCTAACCATCGCTTCAATACCTCACATATGTGGTTTGAACGCCATTTACGTGTGGTGCTTTACATTTTTTTCTTATTTATTTAACTTTTTTTTTTTACACTGTTCTTTTATTTATTTTATTAAATCTTTTTTTATCACTTTTATTCCTATTACAAGGAATGTAAACCTTGTAATAGAAATAAGCATGACAGGAACTCTTTATTGAGAGATCTGGGGTCAAAAAAAGTCTAATTTACCCTTAAAAGCAAAAGAGAAAACAAAAATTGACTTAAAAGTATAACTTTTTGTTTTAGATTTAGATAGAATGGAGATGGATTAGAATGCTTGTCAGGATTTACCTAGGATTTTTAGAATTAAGAGTCAAAGGTCCACATTAAAGTAAGGTGACCATATTTTTTAAATGATATCTGGGGACACTTACCCACCTAACCACATCCACAATGCCACACCATTCTTTGTAGTCATATCCACAAAGCCAGACACACACACACCCTTGTTAACCTAAAAATGTCAAGCAATTGGTCACAAACTTTTGGAATATGAGGCAGACATTCAAGGTATAAAATAAATACATTTTACACAAGAGACACCAAGATGCAAATATATGGTCAGTAGGAACGCCTTAAAGGTAACAAAAAGAAAAAGGCAGTACACTGATTTCCAAACATCTGGAAACATGGCTAATAAGGTAGGTGTTGCTTCCTAGTGTACAGCTTGCAGGAATTTGGCTATGCCAAATGGCATTAGTTCCAAAAAATGCAAATGTAGATAGAACTAGAAGACTCATAAGCATCTGTATTTGTGCGTATTTGATGTTTGATTTGTTAACATGCTGTACTGACCCCTTGAGAAATAAAGTAAACAAATCAATAACACCTGTCTATACTTGCTACTATACAGGGTCATCGTTAGAAATCACAGGGCTCCGTACATTCTACCTGACAGGGTACTCAGTAGTCTCAGTTGGATGCAGCACAAATGAACCAAGCTGAATAAATGTGAACATTCTGTTTTCCTTTTCCACTTTTCCACTTTTACATTTATTTATCACAAAATCATATTAGCAATATACTGTATCTGTCTATGTACACGGAACATGAATACAAGATAACAGAAAGCATTTTGATGGGTCCTATCAGCTTGGGTAAACCTACTTTTGGCTTTGCCACACAGCACTCACATACACAGGTAGAGGGGGGATTTGTCAAGATTATTCTAGAGAAGGGGGGAAATAATGAGCATGGGGTTAACTTGCCTAGTCTTATTTGGAGACATCACAGGGATTGCTACACACATGAGTAATCTTGATATATACAGGTCAAAAGCAAAGCAGCATCTTCTCCACCTCCTGGGTCCCACTTGTAAGGCCCCTTTCACACATGCGGACCTTATGTCCGTTTTTCATCCATCCGTTTTCGGATGAAAAACGGACATATATGTACCCCTATGGGATAGCGGGTGTCCGCTGACACCCGATATCGTCCTCCTCCTCTATGGTCCGATTCTGCAGATGGAGGAAAACCCTATTTTTCCATCCGTCTGCAGAGCGGATCGGATGAACACGGACAGACGGTCCGTGTTCATTCGATCCCCCATAGGGGAGAGCGGAGATCTACAGGGCGGTCCCTGCACAGCGGAGCGATCCCCACTGAGCAGCGGATGTTCACGGGGCGGATCATTACGGATCCGCCCCATGTGAAAGGACCCTAAGTCTACACATGCCGGGATGGACCAGGTGGATCACATAAAATCCAGACGTGACCAAGGAGCTAATGCTTGCAGGTGCACCCTTAATGCTTGCAGGCACAAGCAGCCAATAACAGAACAGGTTGTAACAGAAAAGGCAGCCATGTTGGCACGCTGGATTAGCTGCCAGTTTCTGCCAAGCTTGCCAGGGGCTCCACTTGGCTTCTTCTTCAGATGAAGTATGCGTATACCTGTTCTGGAGTGGTTACTCCACTATTTTGTTTCTTACCTACCTCGGGTCTGAAATCTGCTCCCATCACCACACTTCTGGTACAAAGCTCACCTTTTTAAATAAAGAATGTCCACAAAGAGTGCTGCTTTACCTATTAACTGTAGAACTTTAGGTTAATACCTTGGCACACAACTTCACAACTTTCACACAGTTACAGTGTTGAACAGTTCAGTGCCACCAACTCAAACTCTTATGGTCCATCCATTTTCCCAAATGCTCTTTCATGAGTCCCCAGCAATGGTCCTCACACAGAGGGGTTAATTTACTGAAGGCAAATTCCCTTTGCACTACAAGTGCACTTGTTGGCATTAATAAACAACAATGGATTTCAGTTGTGTCCCACCAGGCCTTCCTCCCCTCAATGGACAATGTGCCTGGCTGCTGCGTTCATTTCCCCATCCCTGCACCGATGGGCACTGATTGGCGGCACTGATGGGCACTGGCACCACCGATTGGCAGCACTGATTGGTATTGACAGGAAGCACTGATGTCCACTGATAGGCAGCACAGATTGTTAGCACTGATTGGCACTGATTTGCAGCTGATGGGCACTGATAGGCACTGATTGGTGACACTGTTAGGCAGCAATGATTGCCACTGATTAGCAGCACTAATGGGCACTGATAGGCAGAACTGATGGACACTGATTGACAGCACTGATAGCCTGCACTGTTGGGCCCTGATTGGCACTGATAGGTGGCACTGCTTGGCTCTGATTGGCGGCACTGATTGTAAATGATTGGCAGCACTGATGCGCACTGATTGGCACTGATTGGCAGCACTGATGAGCAATAATAGCCTGAACAGATTGGCAAAACTGATAAGCACTGATGGGCACTGACTGGCAGCACTGATTGGCATTGATAGGTGGCACTGATTGTCACTGATAGGCAGCACTGATGTGTTCTGATTGGCAGCACTTATGGGCACTGATTGGCAGAATTGATGGACACTGATTGGTACTTATAGGCCTCATTGATGGGCAGTGATAGGCAGCACTTATGGGCACTGATAGGCAGCACTGATGGGCACTGATTGACACTGATAGGCAGCATTGATTGGCACTGATAGGCAGCATTGGTTGGCACTGATTGGCAGCATTGGTTGGCACTGATAGGAAGCATTGGTTAGCACTGATAGGCAGCACTGATTGGCACTGATTGGCAGCATTAATTGTCACTGATAGGCAGCATTGATTGGCAGCATGGATTGGCAGCATGGATTGGCACTGAAAGGCAGCATTGATTGGCACTGATAGGCAGCATTGATTGGCACTGATTAACTGCATTTTTTTACACTGATTGGCAGCATTGATTGGCACTGATAGGCAGCATTGGTTGGCACTGATAGTCGAGAGGGGGAGTTTCCCATTAAGCAGATCGTAAGGCTTGCTAGAGCTGCTGAGTGTGTGAAACTGTCAGATAATGTAACAGCTTACTGGGAGAGAGACCAGCTGTCACATCTCAGCCACGATGTTGGGGATGGGTGGTACCAAGCAGCTATCAAACACCAGCCAATGATTGGGCTGCTTAAGAAAGGGGGCAAAGCCACATAAATGTAGTGGCCCACCCAGTCCCCATCCCATTAGCAGGGTATGATCACCGCTGAGTTGTGATAGCTGGTCTCTCTCCCTGCATACAGTTACATTACCTGACAGTGTCATAGTCGCACTAAGCGGCTCTGGCAAGCTTCACGATATGCTGCATGTGAAACAGTTTCACAGGCAGCGCAGCCTACACACTCTCTTGGATGCAGCATTTCGGGGCAGATCTTGGGAGACAGAACGGGTTGATTAGGGTGTGCGCAGGTACACCCGACACACTCCGTGTGCACGCCTATGCCTATTATAGTAGTTACTACCTTGAGAATCCCCGTACCCCTGACTCATACCGGACATCTTAAAATAATTTTTTGTGGATAGGAAGAAAAAGAAGTTTAGTAGAAGAAGAGGTAAGCGGGGAGGAAGAAAGATCAACAGACAGCAAAAATAGAGATACCACAGGTATATTCAACCTGAGTAAAGCTGAGTTGAGTAAGGACGATAGATTGATCTTATGTAAAGGCCTTAAATATGCCCCTAAAGCTAAATGTAATAAATTACAGACTTTTATTGATTTACATAAATTTACAAGACAGATCTCTCTTAAAAAACATTTTCTTCATAACCCTCTACTTCGTCACCCTTATACATCTGGATATAAACACACAGATTTGAGAAATCCCCCTTAGTTTAATTCTCCAGGTGGACCAAGTCTAGGGATGAGCCGAACACCCCCGGGTTTGGTTCGCACCAGAACCTGCGAACGGACCGAAAGTTTGCGCGAATATTCGAACCCTATTCTTTACAATGGACGCAAACGTTCGAAATCAAAAGTGCTAATTATAACGGCCAATATGCATGTTAATGTCATAAAACAGGTTTGGGGACCCAGGTCCTGCCCCAGGGGACATGTATCAATGCAAAAAGAAGTTTTAAAAACTGATGTTTTTTAGGGATCAGTCATTTTAATGATGCATAAAGTGGAAAAAAAAAAGTGAAATATTCCTTTAAATATGGTACCTGGGGGGTGTCTAACGTATGCCTGTGAAGTGGCATGTGTTTCCCGTGTTTAGAACTGTCCCTGCAAAAAATGACATTTGTAAAGGAAAAAAAGAAGCCATTTAAAACTGCTTGCGGCTTTAATGTCATGTCTTGTCCTGGCAATATGGCTGAAAATTTTTGAGAAAAACGGCATGGCTACCCCATCACCCCCCCCCCCCCCCCCAACCCCAGCCTCTTTGGGTCTTGTATGGATATTAAGGGGAACCCCGCACCCAAAATAAAACCATATACCTACAACCCTATATACTCTGAACAGCAGTATACAGGCGGTGCAAACAAGACAGGGACTGTAGGTTTGTTCTTAAGTAGAATCTGAACAGGTAAAAGTTTAAGTGTAGCTCCATCCAAAAAAAATTTAATTCAATTTTTAAGCTTTTTGGAGAACATAGGGAGAGGTTATCACCCCTGTAACATTTGTTTTGCTGTCTGTGCACCTGTTCAGAACATTTCACCTCACTTTCCGTCCCAATGACAAATGTTTTTGGAAAAGTGGGGTTTTTATTGAAACAAGGATTGGTGATAAAGCATCAGTAGAGAGGAGATACCTTTTTCCCAAATTAAATGTAACAGGATCGAATTTCCCTTCCTAGGGGTAGATTTCCTCTCACTTCCTGTTTTCTCCTTCCGTTTGCAAGTAGGAGTCGTTTGTAAGTTGGATGTTTGAAAGTAGGGGCCTGCCATATATACTCTGCAGAAATTTGCCCCGTTAGATGTTGGTGTTGCCACAACACTGTAAGCCCTTACAGTTACTCTTGGTGGGCACATGAATGGGCCCTGCTGAGAATTATTAGATCAAGATTTGTAATTACACGCCCCTGTTAAACACGGGGCGGAAAAATTGGGCCTTTGGTGGTGGTGGTGGACGGTGTTGCCACAAGACTGTAAGCCCTCACAGTTACTCTTGGTGGGCGCAGGAATGGGCCCTGCTGTGAACTATTAGACCAAGATTTGTAATTACACGCCCCTGTTAAACAGGGGCTGAAAAATTGTGCCTTAGGAACTGGTGCTGGTGCCACAACACTGCAACCCCTCACAGATACTGTACTTGGAGCACAGCAGTCAGACCTGTTGCGAAGCATTGCTTAAAAAATTGTAATTACACGCCCCTGTTAAACAGGGGCTGAAAAATTGGGCCTTAGGCACTGGTGCCACAACACTGCAACCCCTCACAGATACTGTACTCTGAGCACAGCAATGAGACCTGTTGCAAAGCATTGCCTAAAAATTGTAATTACACGCCCCTGTTAAACAGGGGCTGAAAAATTGGGCCTTAGCCACTGGTGGTGGCACCCAGTAACAAAAATGTTCTTCCAAGATATCATCAGTATCATTGAGGAGGAAGAGGATAGTCAGTCAACATAACAGGACAGTCACTCAGCATCAGCATAGGCAGTCTTGAAGGGATGTGACATTATAAATTATTCAGTTATATCAGCTTCAGGTGCCTGGTAGCTGGTGGTGATCCAAGACTGATTCATCTTTATGAAGGTCAGTCGATCAACCGAGTCAGTGGACAGGCGCACCCTTTGATCGGTGACAAAGCCTCCAGCAGCACTGAATGTGCGTTCGGAAAGAACGCTGGATGCAGGACAGGCCAGTAGCTCAATTGCATACTGTGCAAGCTCTGGCCAGTGATCCATCCTCAAGACCCAGTAAGCCAGAGGATTTTCGGTGGGAAAGGTGTCCAAGTCTGACCTTGCTCCTAGGTATTCCTGCACCATGTATATCAGATGCTGGCGATGGTTGCTGGAACCGATCATACCTTGGGGCTGCGGACTAAAAAATTGTCTGAACGCATCGGTCAGACGTCCACCTTCCCCACCGCTCCTTCTGCTACTGACCAAAGCCTCAGCAACTCGTCGTCCAGGACCAGGAGTTTGTAACCTCCCAGTCTCTGGAAACGCATTGCACAGACCTTTCTGCAAGGCCTCCCTGAGATGTCTCATCCTCTGCTCCCTCTGCGATGGCAAGATAAGGTCCGCAACCTTACCCTTGTACCGTGGATCAAGGAGAGTGGGCAGCCAGTAATGGTCCCTCTCCTTGATCCGAAGAATACGAGGATCCTTCCGCAGGCTTTGCAGGATCAGGGAGGCCATGCAACTTAGGTTAGCTAAGGCATTCGGTCCGGAGCCACCTCCTCCCAGCCACCTCCTCCCAGCCACGTACAAGTCCACTGGTTTGTTGTAAATCATCCCTAAAAGACTGCTGCTGCTGATGCTGAGTTCCAGGCTCCACCTCCATGCTGACACAATCCTCCTCCTCCTCCTCTTCCTGTGTGATGGGTGGGAGAGACGGAACACTGTCTGGATAAAGGGGGCCTTGAGAGGCTAGGAAGTCCTCCTCTTCCTGCCTCTGTTCTGCCTCAAGTGCCCTGTCCATTATCCCACGCAGCGTATGCTCCAACAGGTGGACAAGAGGTACAGTGTCACTGATGCATGCACTGTCACTGCTCACCATCCTCGTAGCCTCCTCAAATGGTGAGAGGACAGTGCATGCATCCCTGATCATGCTCCACTGGCGTGGGGAAAAAAATCGAAGCTCCCCTGACCCTGTCCTGGTGCCGTAGTCGCATAGGTACTCATTGATGGCCCTCTGCTGCGTGTGCAGTCGCTGCAGCATGGCCAACATTGAGTTCCACCTGGTGGGCATGTCACATATAAGGCGGTTCTTGGGCAGGTTCAACTCTTTTTGCAGCTCAACCAGCCGAGCACTGGCATTATATGATCAGCGGAAATGCACACAGACTTTCCTGGCCTGGGCACCTGCCCAAGAACCGCTGCACCACCAGGTTAAGGACGTGAGCCATACAGGGCACATGGGTCAGCTGTCCCTGTCGCAGGGCGGAGAGGAGGTTGGTGCCATTGTCACAAACCACCATTCTTGGCTTAAGCTGGTGTGGCGTCAACCACCTCTCGGCCTGCCCCTGCAGAGCTGCCGGACCCTTCGCCCCAGTGTGGCTCCTGTCCCCCAAACTCACCAGCGCATGCATGGCATGGCATCTTTTTGCCTGCGTACTTGCGTAGCCCCTTGGACGCCTTCGGAGCACCGCTGGTTCCGAGGACAGAGCACTCGAAGAGGCCATGGAGGAAGAAGAAGAGGAGGGGGTGGAGGAGAGAGGTGTGTCACAACCAGTAGTACCATTTTGGAGGCGTGGTGGCGGAACAACCTCCAACACTACTGCACCTTGTCCTGCATCCTTCCCAGCTGCCAAAAGAGTGACCCAATGGGCCGTGAAAGACAGGTAATGTCCCTGTCCATGCCTGCTGGACCATGAGTCAGCAGTAATATGCACCTTACCGCTGACCGCCCTGTCCAGCGAGGCATGGACATTGCCTTCCACATGCCGGTAGAGAGCCGGAATCGCCTTCCGTGAGAAAAGGCGTTTGGGAACCTGCCACTGAGGAACCGCACATTGAACAAACTCACGGAAGGGGGCCGAGTCTACCAACTGAAAAGGCAGCAGTTGAAGTGCTAGCAATTTAGCCAAGCTAGCATTCAACCGCTGGGCATGTGGATGGCTGGGAGTAAACTTCTTTCGACAGTCCAGCAGCTGGGGCAGGGAAATTTGCCTGGTAGAATCGGACGTCGGTGTACTGCTAACAGAGTGCCCGTAAGTACTTGGCTGTGACACACCTAATTCTACACCTTCATTCCTCCCAGTGCAGCTTTCAGAGAGGACTGAAGGTATAGTGGGGTTGGAGATCCCAGCTGATGAGGAGCAAGGAGAGGTCCGCTTTGTTCTTTGGTGTGGGTCTTTAACCGCTTCCCGACCGCCTCATGTAGATATACGTCTACAGAATGGCACGGGCAGGCAAAACCACGTACCTGTACGTGGCCCTTTAAATGCCTGCCCGTGGGTCGCGTGCGCGCCGCCAGCGGCGCGCTCGCGACCCGGTCGGGAGCTCTGTGACCCCGGCCGCGGGACCAGCGGACCCGATCGCCGCTGGTGTCCTGCGATCGGGTCACAGAGCTGAAGAACGGGGAGAGGTTTGTGTAAACAAACCTCTCCCCGCGCTTCCTACTCTGCCTGTCATTGATTGGCTGTTCCCGGTCATCGGGAAAGCCGATCAATGACGTCAGCCCCGCCCCCTAATGTAAAAAAACACACACACGTCAGAGCCCATAACCCCTCCCCTCCCCCTAGTGGTTACACCTTTCACTTCAACTGTCATTTATACAGGAATCAATGCATTTAAATAGCACTGATTGCTGTATAAATGACAATGGTCCCAAAAATGTGTCAAAAATGTCCGATGTGTCCGCCATAATGTCGCAGTCACAATAAAAATCGCTGATCGCCGCCATTACTAGTAAAAAAAAAAATATTAATAAAAATGCTATAAAACTATCCCCTATTTTGTAAATGCTATAACTTTTGCGCAAACCAATCAATAATCGCTAATTGTGATTTTTTTTACCAAAAATATGTAGAAGAATACGTATCGGCCTAAACTGAGGAAAAAAATTTTTTTTTATATATTTTTTGGGGATATTTATTATAGCAAAAAGCTAAAAATATTGCATTTTTTTCAAAATTGTCGCTCTATTTTTGTTTATAGCGCAAAAAATAAAAACCGCAGGGGCGATCAAATACCACCAAAAGAAAGCTCTATTTGTGGGAAAAAAAGGACGGCAATTTTGTTTTGGAGCCACGTCGCACGATCGCGCAATTGTCAGTTAAAGCGACGCAGTGCCGAATCGCAAAAAGGGGCCTGGTCCTTTGGCTGCCAATTGGTCCGGGGCTGAAGTGGTTAATGTGCGCTTGCCAATGAGCTGCATGGCAGGTCGACATATGTCTGGTCATGCTTGTGGTGCCCAAGCGGCTGATGTTTTGGCCACGCGAGATACGCTTGAGACATATGTTGCAAATAGCAGTGGTGCGATCTGATGCACTCGTCTCAAAAAAGGCCCACACCAAAGAACTTTTGTAATAACGTGCAGAGGCAGCGCCCTGCACAGGCGGAGCTCTGCGGTGTGATTCAGTTGGTGTGCTGGCCTCAAGCTGGCCCCCGGAGGGCATCCTGCCTCGTTGGACATGTGCCGCCTCCTCCTCCTCCTCTCTCCCTTCAGGCACCCACGTGGAGTCAGTGACCTCATCATCCCCTCCCTCTTCACCACTGGAGCAAACCTGGCAGTAAGCTGCAGCTGGTGGAACATGACTGCCAGATTGCTGTCCTTGAGCATCCCCTCTCTCTGCGCTCACGCTACTGCCTTCCTCTAGCTGGGTATCATCATCCGAGCCTTCAAAAACATTGGGCATGGAGCATGTACCCAACACTGTGCTCAAACAGTTCGGGGGACTCCTCAGGAGGACATGGTGGGTCTAGGGAAGGGGTGCCTGATGATGCCATTGAGTACGCGTTGGCAGCTGTTTTGCCAGTACCCTGAGCCTGGGTGAGAGAGGATGAGGAGGATGAGGTGGGCTTGGTCATCCACTCTACCAAGCCTTCGACATGATGCGGCTCAACATGTCCAGCTGCCGAAAACAAGGACAAGCGTGTCCCATGGCCACGTGCTGATGACGATGCACCACGTCCACGTCCACGACCAGCACTGTTGTCTCTAGACACAGAGCCTGCTTGCCCTGTGTTCTTGCCTCGGGACTGTCTGCCTCTCCTTGGCGGTCTTCCAGGCATTGTAGTGGGTAGTGTATATTGTGCTGGAGTCACACAGCACACACACTAACTCCTGGAGATGGCTGCCTTAGATGACAACAACAGGGCCTTACGGCAGATAGAGGCTGAGGTGGTGGTTGCCTTAGATGACAACAACAGGGCCTTACGGCAGGTAGAGGCTGAGGTGGTGGCTGCCTTAGATGACAACAACAGGGCCTTACGGCAGATAGAGGCTGAGTTGGTTTATTGTGTGTGCTGTGCTGTACTTACACAGCACTTACACAGCACACACACGCTGCTTGGCCAATCATCAGCCAGCAATGCACTGCGACTGGCGCAGTGCATTGCGGGCCACTCGCATCACACGAACGTGATGCGAACGGCCCAAATAGTTCTGGGCTCGCGGGGCGGGCGAACGCCCAATGTTCGATTCGAGCGTGGGTTTGAATCGAACACCGGGCCCATCCCTAACCAAGACCACACATGCTGTTTTTAGGAATATGGTAGTAAAAGACATCAATAGGTTGACTGTTAATAAGCTACACGAGGAACAGAGTATCAAAAAGGGAATGAATGATTTATTGGTCAGAAAAGATTTGTTCATCCATCCTGCTGATAAAGGGAGTGGCATAGTTCTCCTTGATAAGCAGGATTATATCAATTAGATGTGCCGCCTGCTGGGAGATACGAATACTTATACCCCTCTAAATAGAGATCCAACTCTAAATTACAAAAAGAAAATAAATATGGATATGAGTCTAATGCCGCGTACACACGGTCGGAATTCTCGTCGGAAAAAGCTCTGATGGTTTTCCCGTCGGAATTCCGACAGAATTTCGCTCAAACTGTCTTGCCTACACATGGTCACACCAAATTCCGACGGTCACTACTAAGGTAATAATAACTACTATTATTACGGTAACCTTTATACTAAATAAAAAGGAGAAAGAATATCTATTACCTAGATTCCCTAGGATATCGATTATTTATTATTTACCTAAAATTCACAAACAGTTAATTAACCCTCCTGAGAGACCTATTATCAGTGATATTAACTCCCTTGTCTCAAGGATAGGTGAATATATAAATACAGTACACATGTCATTACGGATCTCATGGGAGTTGGTTTACAGGAAGGGGACCTTTTAGCCATGGCCGACGTTACCTCCCTGTACACCAATATCTCCCAAAGAGATGGTATGGAGGCAGTCAGACATTTTTTAGTTATGGCTGATTATATTCCTCCTTCACAGAAAGATTTCATTCTTAAACTACTTGACTTCGCTATGTCTTTTAATTATTTTTGGTTTAATAAACATTTTTTTTTTACAAATCAAAGGTGTAGCGATGGGAGCTCAATTCGAGCCAAGCCTAGCTAATCTTTTTATGTCTCCTTGGGAGCAGGAGACAGTATATGGCCAGTCCTGGCCTGCTTTGCTTTTCTACAAGGGGGGGCGTGGCCTGGCTTGCAGAGAAGATGGACGCTTAGCTCTTTAGCTCCCGTCGCCTCACGACTACACAGCTATCTACCGGAGGTTCCACTCGCCCATACCCTGCTATTACATGGGGACTTCATCGAGGACATCATCTGCCTCACGATCCCGCTCCCCACGGAGAAACTCCGGGAGTATGAACGGCACTATCCCTGACATGTTCAGGTCTACGGGAGGTAACATGGCGCCCGCTCCCCTCAGGAGCTCTCAAGAACCCCCTCCCGCCCTGACTGACATTCCACTGCACCCTACTCCATTACCTCAGACCGAGGATAGATCCACAGACCGTGCCATCCCTGCCTCTCAGCCCCAACTTAATATCCACGATCTGAGGGCAATAGCAGAGGATATCAAAGGCACCCTCTCAGCGGCCATATCGGAGCTGCGCCTCGACCTCCGCGCCGTCAACGATAGGGTTGCGGCCGTAGAGGATAGAATCAGTATCCAAGGCTCCCAATTACAGAAAACAACCCACTACGTGGACACACACACCCTGCAACTCCGGGATATGGCCCGTCACCTGGAAGACCTTGAGAACAGGGGCAGACGTCATAACCTGAGGGTCAGGGGCCTTCCAGAGGACATAGACGGAGACCACATACTGCCCTCGGTCACAAGTCTCTTCAATGACCTGCTTGGTCGCCCGCCTCAAACACCAATTAACATGGACAGGATCCACAGGGCCTTGCGCCCCAAAGGGAAGGACACTGACCCACCACGAGATATCGTATGCTGTATCTCCGATTTCAAGACCAAGGAATTAATCCTAAAACAGGCCAGAGGACGACCCCATCTCACATACCTTGGTGCCACGGTCCAGATCTATCAAGACCTCTCCAGCATTACCCTGCAACATCGCAGGAATCTGCAACCTTTACTGGATACCCTCCGTGCCCAAGGGATCACTTACAAATGGAAGTTTCACTTTTGCCTTTCGGCCACCTCCCAGGGACGTACGGCACTTTTGAAAGTACCTGAAGACCTGCCGCGCTTTTGCCATGCCCTGAATATACCACTGGTTGCTGTACCGGACTGGTTCTCAGAGTTCCGCCGGTCGGCGGTGCAGAGGGAACCACCTCCAGCCGAACCCATGGAAGCCCAGGCCTTGGATGCTCAACAGACCAGATCGCCCTCCGCAGCGGATGATCGTTCAGGACGATGGTCCTCACATCGCACCCGCAGCCCGTACCGCTCTCCTACGTTCAGAAGGTCCAGGAGGGACCACTAAGCTGCTCTCACCGGAACCCGCCTTTTCGCTGCTACGAACCGTTGACCGCACTCCCCGCTCCCTGATCTGACCTGCTCAAAGATCTTACGCCTCATCAATCCTACAACAGAGAATCAGCCTGCAACCGACCCAGATAAACTCCACATGTATGCCATTGAGCGCCCTCAAATTGGATCTCATGCTTGCCTGCTGATTTCCGTGCAAGCTACATCCTTACGCTTATGTTGTTCCTTCCGAAACCCACAGCCACCACCTCCTGCTACAACATCGTGCACCGCTGAACTGGCTCCTGATCCCCAACCCTGCTATCCCATCCGGGATCTCATCCTTGCATACACTGCAGACCCTTGCGATATTTGTGACAGACGTTGGTTTGATTTGATTGCTGCCTGTTATAGATTTTTTTTTTATTTACAGCTTGAATTGCTTTTCTACAAGAGGTATATAGACAATGGCCTCCTAATATGGAGGGGAAAGCTATGAGTAAGCACTGATT
Source organism: Lithobates sylvaticus (assembly GCA_028564925.1). Taxonomy (NCBI): domain Eukaryota; kingdom Metazoa; phylum Chordata; class Amphibia; order Anura; family Ranidae; genus Lithobates; species Lithobates sylvaticus. The sequence goes on along the minus strand of CM053035.1, from coordinate 187,670,948 downwards.
TCAGTGTGAAATGCGTCAGCACCCCTTTTCTGTATCACCTTTGCTGTGGATTGTTCTATGTGATCTTTTATTTGCAATAAAAAGCACAAGAAAAAGGATTTTCTTTCCGGAGTGTGGCTATCCAGAGTTTTTTTCTCGTTTCTTTTCACCCATGGAGGGGTATCACTCAGCTGCTACAAGATTTGATGTACTCTATGAATGATAATCAAAAAAATATTGAATTGTCTTATACATCTAGTAGTAAGGAGATACACTTCCTTGATCTGACACTGATGGTGGAGGAGGGAAGTATTGTTACTAAATCATTTTTTAAGAGCACGGACAGAAATAGCTATAGTCCCCTCTCCAGCTGTCATAACCCTACTTAGCTTAACCACTTCCCTACCGCCCACTGTCATATGATGCCCACAAGGTGGATCTCCCATCCTGGGCGTCCTCCCATTCCCGGCCACCTAGGGGACGCGGCGTCGCTCGGGACCCGGTGCGAGTGCCTGGCGGCCACGATGTCCGCCGGGCACCCGAGATTGCCCGTTAAAACAACGGGACCGTGCGGGACCATGGAGCTGTGTGTGTAAACACACAGCTCCACGTCCTGTCAGTGGAGAGGAGACCGATCATGTGATCCCAGTACGGAGGAACACCGATCGGTCTCCTCCCCTTGTGAGTCCCCTCCCCCCACAGTTAGAATCACTGCCTTAGGGAACACATTAACCCCTGCAGCGCCCCCTAGTGTTAACCCCTTCCCTGCCAGTCACATTTACACAGTAATCACTGCAATTTTATAGCAACGATCGCTGTGTAAATGTGAATGGTCCCAAAAATGTGTCAAAAGTGTCCAAAGTGTCCGCCGCAATGTCGCAGTCACGAAAAAAAATCGCAGATCGCCGCCATTACTAGTAAAAAAAAAAAAAAAAAAAAATGCAATAAATCTATCCCCTATTTTGTAGACGCTATAACTTTTGCCAAACCGATCTATATGCGCTTATTGCGATTTTTTTTACCAAAAATATGTAGAAGAATACGTATCGGCCTAAACTGAGGAAAAAATATGTTTTTTTTAAAAAAAATGGGATATTTATTATAGCAAAAAGTAAAAAATATTGTGTTTTTTTTCAAAATTGTCGCTCTTCTTTTGTTTATAGCGCAAAAAATAAAAACCGCAGAGGTGATCAAATACCACCAAAAGAAAGCTCAATTTGTGGAAAAAAAAGGACGTCAATTTTGTTTGGGTGTAACGTCGCACGACCGCGCAATTGTTAGTTAAAGCGACGCAGTGCCGAATCGCAAAAAGTGCTCTGGTAAGAAAGGGTTTAAAATGGCCCGGTGCTGAAGTGGTTAAAAACATCCTTAAGGGACAGTTCGTATGGATGCATAGGAATTGCACCAATATATCTTAGTATTTCTCACAAAGCAATATTCTAAAGGAGAGATTTTTGCAGAAAGGTTATACTGAAGTTGAATTAGATACGCTTATTCACCAAGTAGCACAAATGGATAGATCCTCTTTGCTCACGGAATCTAATTTTTCCTGTCCTTTTATAACAAACTTCTCTACGCAACATTGGTAGGTCTGGAGAATTATTAAACGCCATTGGGATATCCTTAAGCAGGACTCTGCTCTCAAACACATTCTACCAGCTAAACATCAGGTTGTTTTCAGGAGGGCTCCTAGCCTCAGGGATAGGATTACACCTAACATTATCAATCCCCCGCATAAGGTTGAACCCTTTGCCAATATGAAGGGTTTCTATCCATGTAACAGATGTGCTATTTGTAGTGTTAATGGACATAAACACTGGAAAAAAAATGTCCTCTACTGAAACGGGTAGTATGAGATAGATTTGTTTATTTCTTGTGACTCTACCCACGTTGTGAACCTTCTCGAATGTACTTGTGGAAAGTAGTACATGGTCAGAACCGCTAGATGTCTAAGGGATAGGTTTAGAGAGCATGTCTAAAATATTAAACATGGGTATAAACATCACAGCCTTTCATCTCATTTTAGAAGGGTAAATGCTAGAAACCCCAGAGATCTTAAATTTGTTGGCATTGATAAACGTAGAACACAGTGGAGGGGTTGCAACAAGAAACAAGAAGTGTCTAAGCTGGAAGTACACAGTATACATAAATCATAATGTTTTACCCCTTTTGGGCATAATCGAAAGGGACATCAATTGCTTTATTGATTAGAAATAATTATACAGTGGTGTGAAAAAGTGTTTGCCCCCTTCCTCATTTCCTGTTCCTTTGCATGTTTGTCACACTTAAGTGTTTCGGAACATCAAACCAATTTAAACATTAGTCAAGGACAACACAAGTAAACACAAAATGCAATTTGTAAATGAAGGTGTTTATTATTAAAGGTGAAAAAAAATCCAAACCATCATGGCCATGTGTGAAAAAGTGATTGCCCCCCTTGTTAAAACATACTATAACTGTGGTTGTCCACACCTGAGTTCAATTTCTCTAGCCACACCCAGGCCTGATTATTGCCACACCTGTTCACAATCAAGGCATCACTTAAATAGGAGCTGCTTGACACAGTAAGGTCCACCAGAAGATCCTTAAAAGCTACACATCATGCCGAGACCCAAAGAAATTCAGGAACAAATGAGAAAGAAAGTAATTGAGATCTATCAGTCTGGAAAGGGTTATAAAGCCATTTCCAAAGCTTTGGGAATCCAGCGAACCACAGTGAGAGCCATTATCCACAAATGGCGAAGACATGGAACAGTGGTGAACCTTCCCAGGAGTGGCCGGCCGCCCAAAATTACCCCAAGAGCGCAGCGACGACTCATCCAAGAGGTCACAAAAGACCCCACAACAACGTCCAAGGAACTGCAGGCCTCAGTTAAGGTCAGCGTTCATGCCTCCACCATCAGGAAAAGACTGGGCAAAAATGGCCTGCATGGCAGAGTTCCAAGGAGAAAACCACTGCTGAGCAAAAAGAACATCAAAGCTCGTCTCAATTTCTCCACAACACATCTTGATGATCCCCAAGACTTTTGGGACAACATTCTGTGGACCGATGAGACAAAAGTGGAACTCTTTGGAAGGTGTGTGTCCAAGTATATCTGGCGTAGAAGGAACACTGCATTTCAGAAAAAGAACATTATACCAACAGTAAAATATGGTGGTGGTAGTGTGATGGTCTGGGGCTGTTTTGCTGCTTCAGGACCTGGAAGACTTGCCGTGATAAAAGGAACTATGAATTCTGCTGTCTACCAAGAGATCCTTGAAAAGACAAGGGGTAATTGGGTCAAACAACGCAGGTGCTGAGTCTGCGTGTAGTGAGCCTCTAACCCACAAGAGATAGGGAAAGGGGGTTGGACTATATCGGTACTGGTGAATAATATAAACAGGGACTAGAATAAAGATTTTTTAGAAAAACATAATTTTAATAGAAAAAACACATTACATAATAGACACTAATAAAGTGTTCAGTTGCATAAAAACAAACAAGCACAGTAATCCCTCCTTTATAATCATCAAACTTGACCAAAGAATGCAGGCCTGGGCCCGTAAGCTTGACGTCTGTTTGAGCGTAGGGAGGAGATGTCTCGACCGGTTTCGCAGCATAAGCTGCTTCTTCAGGAGATAGCTCTATAATAGATATTATTGTTCAATATACATATATAAACAGCATTGATACAAGGGAATTACAACATGAAGAGATAGGATGCGCCAGCTCACCAGTGCATATGGAGATAGGTGTCCATCGAGCCCGATAATGCCTTACCCGGCAGATATGGGGGCATAACTACATGGACTAGACAATGACAATAAAAGGGGGGAGCGCAATGTCAGTATATTAGTAAGTAAATAAGCATCACCACCAGTGATGGGTTGGGGTAAATGTGCATAGAGTTTAAAGTTCCCCAGAGGATGAGAATTGGAAGGCAGTGGAGAAGGGAGGAAGGAGTGGTGGGAAGGTGAGGTAGGGGAGGGGGGAGGGGGAGGGGGGGGGAATAGGGGGGCAAGGGGAGGGGGGGGGGGGGAGGGGTTTGGGAAGGGAAGAGCTCTTCCCTTCTGTCAAGGAAGACATCCCAGTGACCCGGGAGGGCCTGCCCACAGAACTTCCTTCAGACCCAATCAGCGCTTGTCGGCGCGCGTTGGCGTCGGCGGGCGCCCGTGCGCGGGCGTGTGCGCCGACGCGCCGTCGATTAGCCATTGGCGCCCAAGAGCCTATAAGAGGAAGCTTGTAGCTGAGGCCTCTTGCTGTCCGGTCTACAGCGTTTCCTGAGACCCCTGCTATCATTAAATACCTGTTGATTCCTGTTTCCAGGCTTGTTCCTGACTACACCTACCTGCTGCCTGCCTCCGACCCCGGCTTGTCTGACTATTCTCTGCCTGCTCCTCTGGTCCTGTTGTTGCCCGTCTGTTGCCGACCCTGCCTGTACTCTGACAACCCGCCTGCCTCTGCCTGGACCTGTTCTGTCTGCCAGTGTCTGCCTCTGCCTGTAACTGCTCTGCCTGCCAGTGTTGACCCGGCCTGCCTGCCCACGTCCAGTGTTCCAGTGTTCAAGCACGTGTTCTCTTCAGCCTGCTGTTCCAGAAGTTCCTGCAAACCTCAGAACCTACAGTGCTGTCTGCAGTTCCTGTGTTCCTGTTACCTGCACGGTTCCAGTCAAGTCCACAGCTGCCATCTGCCAGGCACTTGTGCACCCCTGCACTCGCGGGCCCCTGTTCCCACCTTCAGGGGTTCACGAGCCAGAGGCATACGAGAGGCCGCTCCCTGCATTCTGGGCTCCATCCCTAGGTACGTGACACCTTCCCAAACCCCTCCCCCCCTCCCCTTGCCCCCCTATCCCCCCCCCTCCCCTACCTCACCTTTCCACCACTCCTTCCTCCCTTCTCCACTGCCTTCCAATTCTCATCCTCTGGGGAACTTTAAACTCTATGCACATTTACCCCAACCCATCACTGGTGGTGATGCTTATTTACTTACTAATATACTGACATTGCGCTCCCCCCTTTTATTGTCATTGTCTAGTCCATGTAGTTATGCCCCCATATCTGCCGGGTAAGGCATTATCGGGCTCGATGGACACCTATCTCCATATGCACTGGTGAGCTGGCGCATCCTATCTCTTCATGTTGTAATTCCCTTGTATCAATGCTGTTTATATATGTATATTGAACAATAATATCTATTATAGAGCTATCTCCTGAAGAAGCAGCTTATGCTGCGAAACTGGTCGAGACATCTCCTCCCTACGCTCAAACAGACGTCAAGCTTACGGGCCCAGGCCTGCATTCTTTGGTCAAGTTTGATGATTATAAAGGAGGGATTACTGTGCTTGTTTGTTTTTATGCAACTGAACACTTTATTAGTGTCTATTATGTAATGTGTTTTTTCTATTAAAATTATGTTTTTCTAAAAAATCTTTATTCTAGTCCCTGTTTATATTATTCACCAGTACCGATATAGTCCAACCCCCTTTCCCTATCTCTTGTGGGTTAGAGGCTCACTACACGCAGACTCAGCACCTGCGTTGTTTGACCCAATTACCCCTTGTCTTTTCAAGTATGATGGATGATGGTACTTGTTTAAATTAAATGTACTCCTATAACACTAGACTATACTCACACCTTCGACATACCAAGAGATCCTGAAGGAGAATGTCCGACCATCTGTTCGTGTACTCAAGCTGAAACGAACTTGGGTTCTGCAGCAGGACAATGATCCTAAACACACCAGCAAGTCCACCACCGAATGGCTGAAGAAAAACAAAATGAAGACTTTGGAGTGGCCTAGCCAAAGTCCTGACCTGAATCCTATTGAGATGTTGTGGTATGACCTTAAAAAGGCCGTTCATGCTTGAAAACCCTCTAATGTAACTGAATTAGGACAATTCTGCAAAGATGCGTGGGCCAAAATTCCTCCAGGACGCTGTAAAAGCCTCATTGCACGTTATCGCAAACGCTTGGTTGCAGTTGTTGCTGCTAAGGGTGGCCCAACCAGTTATTAGGTTTAGGGGGCAATCACTTTTTCACACAGGGCCATGATGGTTTGGATTTTTTTTCACCTTTAATAATAAACACCTTCATTTACAAATTGCATTTTGTGTTTACTTGTGTTGTCCTTGACTATTGTTTAAATTGGTTTGATGTTCCGAAACACTTAAGTGTGACAAACATGCAAAGGAACAGGAAATGAGGAAGGGGGCAAACACTTTTTCACACCACTGTATGTGTTTCCCTTTTCAGTAGTTGTTTTTAATTTTTTATTATGATGTCTATATTATTGCCTAGCTGCTGGTCAGCTAGAGTTTTTTATGTTCTGTTGAACTCTGCAGCCTATTGTCAATTGTAGTTTAAAAACATTTTTTTTTATTTCAACATGTTTTAAATAGATATGTATCTTTTTTGTACATTCTATTATTTTCATACTTTTTTTGTATTTATGAGTGGCGGATCAATACTGCTCTCCAGTCATCATGTCAAATTGCTGTAATAATACTTTTCGGTCCATTTTCTAGTTATTTATTTACCATTTTTCATCAGGAACTAGTTTGATATGACAGGAGACACCGCTATTCCAATCCTTAGGGATGGCATTTGTCTTTTATCGAAACGGACACTGCGGTGCGATAAAATGGCCAACTGAACACTTCCAGTTCTCATTTCATCTTAAAGTGGTGGGCCACCCTAAAAAAAAAAAATAAAAGAAAAAAAGAGCATTAATATTCTTAAAAAAAACATTTAAATGTTCCCTAACACAGCGCGTCCCATTCACAAAGGGCCGTGCAACTCACTGCCTGTTTCCCTTAGTGAGGATGGTGGCACTGGGACCCGAGAGCTGAGGGACTGAGGGACGCGTCGGCCTCGTCGGCCGACATCGCGGGTGCCCTGGAAAGGTAAGTCTCCTTATTAAAAGTCAGCAGCTACTTTTTTTTTAGCTGCTGACTCTTAAAAAATAGTTTTTACAGCTGAACACCACTAATTGAGCAATGAGAGTGGAGCAGATTTGTGAAGCTACATAAACAAGTCTGACACTAGAGGACCCCTTGATAACGTCCTATTGAACGAAGCCGTCAGGGAGGAGAGTCTAGTGCTGATGTCACGCCGCTATCCGATCCCGTGTCGGCAGCGGCACTAAAGGTAAGGATTGTTTGTTACATTCTGCCTTTTACTGTTGATGCAACTGAAATAAAGCTTCTACACTATAAGGACTGTATCTGGCTGTTTGTAAGATTTATCTATCATAGCCTTATCCTGATGAGGAGTGTCGCTGGACAGCCCATTTTACTGGATGACTGATACTTACTGAATGCATGTTTGCTGCTGTACTGGCAGCCATCCTTTCTGGTGAGTGTCCATTCCACTGAGGTCTGGTGGCTAATCTTGGAGCACTTCATTGGATCACTTTTCTTCACTTCAAGATACACTAGTTGAGGTTAATGTACACCATTACACTGGATTCACTTTCACATGCTTTATCCTTTTATGAGGATTCTGTGCATGAGCTTTTATGGTTCTGCTGTAAGGACTTTATTTATTAATATTTTTTTTTGGACTTTTTTTTCACTTTTTTATCAGTTTGTCACATATGAGATTTTTTAGCGCTGCACATTTTTTGAATATTGTTTATAAGTTGGGTATCTTACTTATCTGTGCCAGTAGCCACTCCATCACAGTGCAGAGATATATCTTTTTACTTCTTAATGCTGCTGTTCAAAGGAGCCCCCTGTGCGCCTTCATCCAGAGTGGGGGAACTCTAATACAGGAGGTGTGTTATTGGCCAGACCACTAGATGAAAACAGAAGGAAAAATGCCTAAAAAAGAAAACTAATGCAGCCACCACATCTAATGATTGGTAAGCTGCAATATATTCCCTTTTTGGCTTTGGATTTAATACTGCTTTAATTGATTTATACATACAAATGTTGGATATATAGTATAGTGAAGATTCGTCATTGAAAGAGTCAATGAGATGTGGCCAAAGTCCATGATTTACTTGTCAGAGAAGTAGAATTCAAGGTAACCTTTAACAAAAAATACATGGATGTGGTAGAATTCTTGACACAGAATAAATCTTGTGATGTTGACAGGGCGATGTTGATCCATGATCAGCTAGGTAAATTAATTTTAATGTTATTAAATTCATAGGCCGGTCACAGGGAATTCAGCTGATAGAGCTGTGAGCTGTGATTACCAAGTTGTTTTTTTATAAAAATAAACCCTTGTAATTCACTTCACTATTACTTTGTATTATAGTGAGTAAATTATAGCATTGCAAGTAACTTTGAGTACTGTGGGTAATTCAGAGTAACTTGGGGTTTTGTGAATATAGTGTGAAACTTGGAGTACTGTCAGTAGTTTGGAGTAACTTGGAGCATTGTGAGTACTTGGACTACTGTGAGCAATTTGGAGTAACTTCAAATATTGTGAGTATAGAGAGTATTTTCTATATAACGGGGACATTGCGAGTCTCAGGATCACTTAAGTGCTCCTGCTCCTCATTCCAGTATCCGGGTTTTGCATGTTGCATTCTCCCTGTTTGTGTCCCCCTACTGGGTGATTGATGTGGTCAGTCACCTGTTATAACCAAGTCAAACGCTCTGTCCTTTGCTTGTGATAGCAAATGATAACTGTGTTGTTGCTAAACGAGCTCCCTGTCTGTCTGCCCTGCTTTACTAGTTTGGATTTCCCTGTGTATGACTTCATACCGGATTATTGGACTATTCCCTGAACTCAGCATGCCTTTTACCTGGACTGTCATTGAACCACGCTACCAGTCTGCTAACTGCAAGTAGTCTGTTTGCCCAGTTCGCATCTGCCCTGGTGTGGTGGCCAGGCTCTATAGCATTGTGTATAAGTCCTGGGGGCAACCAAGTACCGGTTGGCCTGCTTGCCTTAAGGGAAAGGGGGCTGCTAGAGGTGAATCACACAGTAGATAGCTATAGTGTCTGACCACCTGCGTTGGGGTAGACGTGACATTATCACAACCCTTTAACACAAAAAAATTCTGCCAAAATGGACTCTACACATGCTCGCTTATTTGCTGAGGAAATTTGTAAACTGACACGCTAAGTCCATGAACTGTCTTTGCGTGTAAATGCACCTCCAGCAGTAACGCAGGAGCCAGAGCCCAAAGTTATCCCACCTGATCGTTTTTCTGGTGACCCCCGTGTGTTTTCCAACTTTAAAAATAGTTGTATGCTATACTTTAAGCTTAAGCCACACTCCTCTAGTTCTGAAGCGCTGCGGGTTAACCTGATTATTACATGGTTGCAGGGGAATCCCCAGTCTTAGGCTTTTAGTCTCCACCGCTGACATCCATCGCTCCATAGACCAGCAAGGAGCGCCCGTTCAGGTCCGCCGTCAAAACTGACAGGCGGGCCTGAACAGGCCGACAGTGTGAAAGGGGCCTTAGGTTTACTGTATGATGATCCTGACCGTGCCCATTCAGCTGCAGCTAACCTTAGGTCATTACGTCAACGCACGGCTGAACAATACTGTTCTGATTTCCGCCGCTGGGCACCTGACTGGGTGGAATGACTCAGCTCTAAGAAGCCAGTTCAGATTAGGTTTATCAGACTCCATCAAAATCTCATTGGTAGACTACCCTGAACCAAAGAGTCTAGTGCTGATGTCACGCCGCTATCCGATCCCGTGTCGGCAGCGGCACTAAAGGTAAGGATTGTTTGTTACATTCTGCCTTTTACTGTTGATGCAACTGAAATAAAGCTTCTACACTATAAGGACTGTATCTGGCTGTTTGTAAGATTTATCTATCATAGCCTTATCCTGATGAGGAGTGTCGCTGGACAGCCCATTTTACTGGATGACTGATACTTACTGAATGCATGTTTGCTGCTGTACTGGCAGCCATCCTTTCTGGTGAGTGTCCATTCCACTGAGGTCTGGTGGCTAATCTTGGAGCACTTCATTGGATCACTTTTCTTCACTTCAAGATACACTAGTTGAGGTTAATGTACACCATTACACTGGATTCACTTTCACATGCTTTATCCTTTTATGAGGATTCTGTGCATGAGCTTTTATGGTTCTGCTGTAAGGACTTTATTTATTAATATTTTTTTTTGGACTTTTTTTTCACTTTTTTATCAGTTTGTCACATATGAGATTTTTTAGCGCTGCACATTTTTTGAATATTGTTTATAAGTTGGGTATCTTACTTATCTGTGCCAGTAGCCACTCCATCACAGTGCAGAGATATATCTTTTTACTTCTTAATGCTGCTGTTCAAAGGAGCCCCCTGTGCGCCTTCATTCAGAGTGGGGGAACTCTAATACAGGAGGTGTGTTATTGGCCAGACCACTAGATGAAAACAGAAGGAAAAATGCCTAAAAAAGAAAACTAATGCAGCCACCACATCTAATGATTGGTAAGCTGCAATATATTCCCTTTTTGGCTTTGGATTTAATACTGCTTTAATTGATTTATACATACAAATGTTGGATATATAGTATAGTGAAGATTCGTCATTGAAAGAGTCAATGAGATGTGGCCAAAGTCCATGATTTACTTGTCAGAGAAGTAGAATTCAAGGTAACCTTTAACAAAAAATACATGGATGTGGTAGAATTCTTGACACAGAATAAATCTTGTGATGTTGACAGGGCGATGTTGATCCATGATCAGCTAGGTAAATTAATTTTAATGTTATTAAATTCATAGGCCGGTCACAGGGAATTCAGCTGATAGAGCTGTGAGCTGTGATTACCAAGTTGTTTTTTTATAAAAATAAACCCTTGTAATTCACTTCACTATTACTTTGTATTATAGTGAGTAAATTATAGCATTGCAAGTAACTTTGAGTACTGTGGGTAATTCAGAGTAACTTGGGGTTTTGTGAATATAGTGTGAAACTTGGAGTACTGTCAGTAGTTTGGAGTAACTTGGAGCATTGTGAGTACTTGGACTACTGTGAGCAATTTGGAGTAACTTCAAATATTGTGAGTATAGAGAGTATTTTCTATATAACGGGGACATTGCGAGTCTCAGGATCACTTAAGTGCTCCTGCTCCTCATTCCAGTATCCGGGTTTTGCATGTTGCATTCTCCCTGTTTGTGTCCCCCTACTGGGTGATTGATGTGGTCAGTCACCTGTTATAACCAAGTCAAACGCTCTGTCCTTTGCTTGTGATAGCAAATGATAACTGTGTTGTTGCTAAACGAGCTCCCTGTCTGTCTGCCCTGCTTTACTAGTTTGGATTTCCCTGTGTATGACTTCATACCGGATTATTGGACTATTCCCTGAACTCAGCATGCCTTTTACCTGGACTGTCATTGAACCACGCTACCAGTCTGCTAACTGCAAGTAGTCTGTTTGCCCAGTTCGCATCTGCCCTGGTGTGGTGGCCAGGCTCTATAGCATTGTGTATAAGTCCTGGGGGCAACCAAGTACCGGTTGGCCTGCTTGCCTTAAGGGAAAGGGGGCTGCTAGAGGTGAATCACACAGTAGATAGCTATAGTGTCTGACCACCTGCGTTGGGGTAGACGTGACATTATCACAACCCTTTAACACAAAAAAATTCTGCCAAAATGGACTCTACACATGCTCGCTTATTTGCTGAGGAAATTTGTAAACTGACACGCTAAGTCCATGAACTGTCTTTGCGTGTAAATGCACCTCCAGCAGTAACGCAGGAGCCAGAGCCCAAAGTTATCCCACCTGATCGTTTTTCTGGTGACCCCCGTGTGTTTTCCAACTTTAAAAATAGTTGTATGCTATACTTTAAGCTTAAGCCACACTCCTCTAGTTCTGAAGCGCTGCGGGTTAACCTGATTATTACATGGTTGCAGGGGAATCCCCAGTCTTAGGCTTTTAGTCTCCACCGCTGACATCCATCGCTCCATAGACCAGCAAGGAGCGCCCGTTCAGGTCCGCCGTCAAAACTGACAGGCGGGCCTGAACAGGCCGACAGTGTGAAAGGGGCCTTAGGTTTACTGTATGATGATCCTGACCGTGCCCATTCAGCTGCAGCTAACCTTAGGTCATTACGTCAACGCACGGCTGAACAATACTGTTCTGATTTCCGCCGCTGGGCACCTGACTGGGTGGAATGACTCAGCTCTAAGAAGCCAGTTCAGATTAGGTTTATCAGACTCCATCAAAATCTCATTGGTAGACTACCCTGAACCAAAGCCATCCGTATAGACAGGCGTTTACGAGAAAGTAATTTTTTCCAGAAAGGTTTGTTTTTACGGGAAAGTTTTGTTTCTTTGCCCCTTTTCTTAATTTCCTGAGCCCTCTCAGCCTCTCCAGGAGGATGAGCCCATGCAAATTGTCTCTACTAGACATGTGCATTTTGTTTTGTTTCAAATCAAAATTCGGACAAATTTTTCATTATTCGGAAATTCGTATGCATCTGAATTTCCGAATTACGAATTTAAACGAATCCGAAAAAAACGAATGAATTTGAAAACAAATTTGAATCGAATCGAAAAAAAAAAATTGAAAACGATTTTCTAAAAAATGCAATAACATAGAATATAAAATAATAAAAAAATAGAATATATATATATATATATATATATGTAGCGCCAACACTTTTCTAAAGTGTGCGCTATAATGCAAATTTAGTTTTTACAGAACTGTAACAGAGTTCTGGGGGTTAATTGTATAGGTTTTTACTTTGGCATCAGTTTGGCTGGGCTGTACTGGAGTTCTGCCTGGTCCTAGGTGCAGTGAGACACCTGTGACAGGCTGAGAACCAAGCCTGGTTGGACGCCTTAGGTACCAATCTTTCTCAGAGCCAATCAGTGGGTGTACGTCTGTCCTCGCTGTGTATTCTGGGAAGGGGTATTTAAGATTCTGAAGTCACGTGTTCAGGGTTTCAGCTTGCTCTTTGATTCCTGGTTCCAGTCTGGACCAACCCCGTGAGGGGTTCCCGGACCCAGGAGTGTCTGCCGTGCCGGTGAGCATGGTTATCCTGACCAGCCCCAGAGGCCCTCATGGTCTGCGGTGGGGATCCACTGGCTAGTTCGAGGCCCAGTAACTGAAGGAGGATTTCGGAGGTGTCCCGGTGTGCTCTCGGCATTGGAGAGACACAGCAACTCGTACAAGCGTCCAGGGGAGGACTCTTCAGAGGAGGGCCAAGAAGCTGGCTGCTTGTTAAGAGCCTGGGAGCTGAAGTTGTATGGACACTAGTGAATCCACATTTCTTACGGTATCGCCAAGGTGGCTGAAAGATCCAGGTACCGTGGGAAAAGTTCCTAATTTATCTTCAGTTACAACCTAGTCTGTGGCAGAGACTTTGCAAATTTTCAGATCACTTGTTGGCTGCTAAATCTACAGTTAGTGGTTTATCCAGCAGTGAAGCACCCAGTTGCGAGTGGCTACACTCTGGGCTATCTAAAGACACATTCAATTGATGTCAGCAGTTCTGAAGTGCCTGAGTTTTTATCATCCGTGCCCTCTATTCCTAATTGAGAGACTGTTATAGTTGGATGTTACCCTTGCAAATAAAAATCCTTAAAAGGACTTTTGCGTGTCAGCTTCTGAAGTTACTGGGTACTAACCCTGGGAACCCCTATATTATATATATATATATATATATAACATCTTCAAAAATTCGAGTTTTGTATAGAATGATTTTGAATTCAAATAAAAAAAGATTAGGCTAGAATAGAAAAACAATAGAACAGAAAAGAAAAAATATATATATTGTGGCAGAGCGAAGCTCTGTCCCTTTGAAATTAGAGGTAAAGGAGATACAGAGTTTGCATATCTACAGACTATAGAATTTAAATGGAGAAAACTGCTCTGTCAGTTTTCTCCAGGTTTTGCTAGTCCTGGATGGGATCTCCAACTGTGTCCGGGTCTTGAGGATGGCAAACAAGGTGTGTGCCCAGCTGCACACAGACCATATAATGAGGGGCTAATGAGTGGAGGATGGTGGAGTGTGAGCAGCTTGCTGCTGCTGTATGAAGACAGACCTGTGGAGGGGTCATCCCTGTGTAAGGGGTATTCTTTGCCCAGAGACTGGGAAAGGAGGGACAGCCTTGAGAGTCGGGAAGACTAAGGAAGCCAGTGAGTCCAGGGGACTGGAAGGAATCAACTCTGTTGAGAGCAAGCAGAGGAACTGCTGACAAGAGAGAGCCAGGTGGCTTGGTATGTTTTTCATTGATGAATGCTTAATGAAGTTAAACCCCTGCGTGGGACTTCTGGATGGACTTTTGTGTTTTTCCTTTTTTCAATAAACGTGGGCTACCAGGCCCTTAACTCTATACGCCTGTCTGATGAGGACTCACTGCATTAAAAAAATGCATCTTTTCACTTGAGTTAAACACCCCCATGTTACAAGTGGTGTTCGAATGCGGGCATACAGACGGTGAAATCCGGTCTCTGCGCCAGTGGTGAGTCATTTCAGGAACTGCTGCTAGCTGTGTGTGGCAGCCAGGCAAACTGCATTGCGCAGGAGTTCAATTGACTGTGTTGCATTGTGTGCAGGTAGTGCACTTGTGAGAATTTTTTTTTTTTTTTCTATGCTGTGAACTGTGTAACGGGCTGCTGTGCATGTGACTGCAAGGATGAGGCAGTCAAAACACAAGAAGTTCATGTTAAATCAAGTTAAAGGTGAAGTGAGCTCAGCGTGGCCTGAGAAGATGTCTCCACCTTGGAGGGCCAGTCAAAAGGGGCCAGTGATGTGTGAGACAGTGAATGAATGGTTCAAGCAGAATCGCAAAGAGTGTGGCGCAGTGCAAGGGGCTCAGATCTTGGCCTCTGACTATATGCAACCCATGCTGCCTACAGAGGAGGTTGGGGACTTCCTTGTAAGATTTGAAAAAGTTGCTGTAAAGAGAAAATGGCCTAGGGACTGGTGGCCAAAACTGCTGCAAACCTTATTACGGATAGAGTTCCGGTCGGTTTACCATTTGATGGACGGGACCAGGATGACTACCGCAAGTTTAAAGAGGAAATCCTTTTTAGAGGAGAGTTCCATCGCATCATGGACCGACAGCCTGACCGGAAGTTGGAGAGGTATGTGGTTGCCCATAGCAACGGCGGTGATGTCAAGTCTGCAGACCATATGAGAAAAGTATTGCCTGCAGAGAGTGGTGGCAAGTTGAAAGCCACAATGCATCAAAGAGTTTGGGAGAATCAGCAAAGCTCTGCTGGGAGAGTGCGGTTTCCCATGGCAACGGGAGAAAGATTGCCAAAGGAAAGGAGGAGCTACAGGGCATATGTAGCTAAGCATCCACCTAAAGATGCGTATGCATTTCAAAATTACCAGGAGCAAAGGTCGTTATCTCCAGGCCCAGATTCCTGTGCAAATATGTTTGCAGTCACCCCTGGCAATGAGGATTTTCCTGTTGTGTCGGCAGGGGGTGCTAAACAGTTGGAGATGCCTGCTGTAATTTCATCCGGTGGCCACCAGGGAGAGTGGGCCAGTAAAAGTGCAGCAGAGGACTGGTTTGTGAGACAACGTACTCAAATGAAGATGGTGACCCCTACTACTGCGGTGGGTAAGACTGTCTTTAATGAAATAATGGCTGGAACCGCTGGGTTGATGTTGAAAAAGACTGGTGCTGGTAAATGCATAGAAGAGACTGAATATGTGACTGTGCACACTGGAGTGGCCCCAAATGGGAGATCCACTGTCGGTTTGGAAAAGGACTTGCCTCGCTGCAGTGCCCTGTCCAGTGGGGAGGCAAGTGGTAAACTTGAATGTGACAATATGATGGGTAAAACTGCTAATATTGTGTTGGCTAAAGTGAATGGTCCAGTTGCTAATGGGCTAGTGCAGCTCACTAGAGATAACCTTGCTGTGAATGCGGTTAAAGATGTGCTATCTCCCCTAGCAACTGTGAAGAAGAAGGCCATAGAGGGGTCCCTAGAAACCCCCAGGGAGCTCTGCGTTTTGGAGCCGGAGGTTGCCTGGGACAACTTTGGTGCTGCTCTGAGGGATAAGAGGGTACCTGAACATAGTGATGACAGGATGTTAAATGTTAAAACTGAAATGTTTGAAAACACTCATGGTGGAAATGGGTTAATGCAGTCTAGCAACGACCGGTATCAAAGCTCTAATGCGTTTTATGAAGCGCCACCAGAGCAAGGTGGTGAAGGTGTGGTATTGCTGTCTGCTATGGTTAAAAATGTAGTGCCAAAATCGTATTTGAACCAAAGTGATATGTGCAATGTGTCTGTTGCTGAACCACTCTGTCCCTCTGGGTCTCCTTGTACAGTAGGAGCGGTACTGCGTGGTACCTCTGGGAGCACAGAGATAACAGACTGGGACAGGTGGACAAAAAGCCTGTTGGCTTTGTTGGAAAAGGCCTCTGTTGGTAAAAGTGAAGCAGACATGACTTCTGTAGTGCCAGATGAAGGACCTGCAGAGCAACTTGTATGCAAGGATGCACTTGCTACTGCAGATGATGGTGCTCATGCGATGGAAACGCCAAGTAAGGGCGAACGCACAGAAGAGGTCATGTCTGTGATCCACAAAGGGCCCAATGATGTGATAATGGATAATGCCGTGCCAAATGTGTTGGTGGAAGTGCCAGATGGCACAGCAATAAATGAAGTGATTGTAGTCACAGGTCCAAATGCTTTATGGGAAGATGGTCAGGAGTCAGGACAGTTGTTGGCAGAGGATCTCAGGCCAGTGGAGTTGGTGGATAGTGAAGCTGCCGTGGACAACCACTCCGCTGGATGCAGTTCCTCTTCAGACACTGCCCTGCCGAACATGAGTGAAATGAAATATGACAAATGCATTGATATTTCTGACCGTGATGAAACATGCAGCTCATTGTCAATTTGTAAGGGTTTGGTTACCATGGGTGACAACAAAAATAATGGTAGACCTGAAGATCTTGGTCAAGTTGATCTGGTTGTAGCAAACCCTGAAAATTGTAATGAGATAGGGAATGGTATGATTGACACAGGAAAAGTAAAAGATACAGCAGAATTAGGCCCCCTACAGGTTCAGGAGGGTATTTCTGGGGAAGGTTTCCTGAGGTCTGAGAAATTTCTAAGGTCTGAGAAGGATCGTGATAAACAATGGTTGCAGGAAAATGGCCCAAAGCTCAGCAAGGTGTCGCATGACTTTAAAAGTTTAAAGTCGCAAGACAGTCAGTATGTCCTTCAGAGGGAGACTAGGATGAGGCTGCAGTCATATGAGGATGTTGGTGATGAAACTGACAAAAATAAGCATGCAGTGTACATGAGGAAACAAGTGACGCTAAGTTTGGACAGTAAGAGGGTGCCCGTACAGAGAGGGACCAGTGTCACCCTAATAAAAGAGCCCCCACTTATCATTAAACCAGGGTTTAAAAATGTGGTTCCTTCTAAATTAAGTAAAGAGCAAAGGGGTGGTCTAGTGGAAATTGAGGGAGCACTTTATAACCTTAATGGTACTGGATCCGTAAAATTCAGAAATCAACCTCATGTGCAAAAAGGTACCAAGATTGGTAAAAGGACTAGTGTAGGCCCAAGAGAAGTGGGAAAACTTCGCTTTTGGAAGGGCACTCGTAAAAAAGCATGGGAGTGTCTTTGTAAAGCCCAAGTAGATGCAGCAAGGGGACGTGGAGAAATTCACCTGATGGGACAAGATTTGGCCCATGTGGGTGGCAGCTTGCATGGTCATGCCAAAGTGAGGAGGTTGTACTGGTGTATATTGAAGGTTAAAGCTGATGTCAGTGAGTTTAAAGGTAGGATCAGGGAAAGCAGAGTTTCCCCCAAAAAAATGATTAAGCCCAGGGACCCAAGAAGAAGGCTGAGGATGGGAAAATATAGGACCCTGTTAAGATCCAGGGTGGGACGTGCCTGGAAGCGCACCCGGAAAAAAGGTTGGGCCAGCACAGAGGTGTCCCAACCATGACGGGTGCTGGTGTTCCTCCCTCCGGATCGAAACAAAGGGGGGGGATATGTGGCAGAGCGAAGCTCTGTCCCTTTGAAATTAGAGGTAAAGGAGATACAGAGTTTGCATATCTACAGACTATAGAATTTAAATGGAGAAAACTGCTCTGTCAGTTTTCTCCAGGTTTTGCTAGTCCTGGATGGGATCTCCAACTGTGTCCGGGTCTTGAGGATGGCAAACAAGGTGTGTGCCCAGCTGCACACAGACCATATAATGAGGGGCTAATGAGTGGAGGATGGTGGAGTGTGAGCAGCTTGCTGCTGCTGTATGAAGACAGACCTGTGGAGGGGTCATCCCTGTGTAAGGGGTATTCTTTGCCCAGAGACTGGGAAAGGAGGGACAGCCTTGAGAGTCGGGAAGACTAAGGAAGCCAGTGAGTCCAGGGGACTGGAAGGAATCAACTCTGTTGAGAGCAAGCAGAGGAACTGCTGACAAGAGAGAGCCAGGTGGCTTGGTATGTTTTTCATTGATGAATGCTTAATGAAGTTAAACCCCTGCGTGGGACTTCTGGATGGACTTTTGTGTTTTTCCTTTCTTCAATAAACGTGGGCTACCAGGCCCTTAACTCTATACGCCTGTCTGATGAGGACTCACTGCATTAAAAAAATGCATCTTTTCACTTGAGTTAAACACCCCCATGTTACAATATATATATAGTAAACACCAAATCTCAGAAAGAGGCTCGGTCCTTAAGTGGTTTTTAAGAGAGCACTGCTACAGCTGTCAGTCTCTCCCCTTGTCTGTCCCTGCACCGTGTTGATCTACTCAGTGTCTCTCCTTGCTCTCACTGCCTCTCTGGCTAGGGTCACTCCGACTGCCTCCTGAACTCTAGCCCGAGGTAAAGCCCCTCCTGGCAGGGGGTCCTTCAAGGGCTACCGACAGACTCTCTTCAACACTGCTTCTCCATCTGCCACCCAACTCCTTTGCTGGCATGGCTCATTAGTTCCCTGCCAGGCCCCAAACCTGGGAATTCGCTAAGGACCCCTACATATTCAAGGCAAACCCTCCTAGCTTTCACCCACTATCTTCCAGAATATTCTCCAACATTCTAGAAACACGGTGGGGGGCATCATAGAGCTGCTAGAATTAGTCATCCAGCCCTGGCCTCTAATAACCCTGAGAATAGGAGGTCATATTTTATGTTTAAAATAGATCCTCTGGAGGGCTGCTGGACAAGCTATTGTCACTGAAATTACATGTTTGTGTTTGCTTGTTGTTCCTTGAACTGGTAAGACAATGGGGGTGGTTTACTAAAGGCAAATAGGCTGTTGACTTTGAAAGTGAAGTTGCGGAGGTTGCAGGCGGAGTCTAGCAGGACAGACATGGAGAGCTAGAGCTCCACTCTGCTGAGGGAAAAAGCCGCCTTCATAAGGGAAAAAACCATGGCAAGTCAAAAATTCTCCTCACAAAGAACATACAGGGGTGCACTGCAGCTAAAATGGCCGCTGCTCCCTCCACATTCATTGCCTCAGTGCGTTCCCACAGGCAAAAAAAGCAACCCAGCTAATCTCCCCTGCTGATTCAGAAACTGAACTAACTCCTTCAGATAATGCCTCACATATATCCACAGCATCCCCAGCACTTTTGCATCAGTTTTAGAAAATGCTCCACGAGGCATTAAAGCAGACCTCTGAACAGATAACTAGCAGCCTCACCAAAGAGATCAGAGTAGACATGTGCAATTCGTTTCGTTTTTTTTAGTTTTCCGTTAAAATTCGTTATATTCGTTCATTCGTTATCGTATGAATGAACGAATGATTCGCTAAAAATTTTAACGAATTATCGAATCCAACTAATATGAAAAACAACGAAAATCCGAAACTACGAAAGAAGAAAATCCGAAAAACAAAAACAGGAACAACGAAAATCAAAATAAACGAAAAAATTCGTACATTGGTAACTTTTTTTTTTGTTGAATTGGTACTTTTCTGTGTCCCTTACAATGGTGCTGCTTAACGTGTTTCGAATGGATTGAACGAAAAAATTCGTACATTCGTAACTTTTTTTTTGTTGAATTGGTACTTTTCTGTGTCCCTTACAATGGTGCTGCTTAACGTGTTTCGAATGGATTGAACGAAAAAATTCGTACATTCGTAACTTTTTTTTTTTTTTTTGCGATTCGTAATTTTCCGTGTCTCTTACAATGGCGCTGCTTAACATGCTTCAAATGGATTGAACGAAAAAATTTGTACTTTTGTAACTTTTTTCTTCGATTTGTAATTTTCTGTGTCGCTTACAATGGCGCTGCTTAACGTGCTTCGAATGGATTGAACGAAAAAATTCGTACAATTCGTAACTTTTTTTTTTCGATTCGTAATTTTCCGTGTCTCTTACAATGTAATAATAGCATACACATTACATAAAATTATAAATTATGCTCCGATTACGAATCTACGAAAACAATGTTACGAAAGTACGAATAAATCAATCTTACGAAAGTACGAATGTAACTAAATCTACGAAAATACGAATGCGTCCGAATTTTCGAATAAACGAAAATTAAACTAACGGAAAAACGAATCAACGAAAAAATAACTCTTACGAAAATACGAATCGTTACGAATACGAACACCGACGACTTACGAATTTACGAAATCGTTACGAATACAAACACCGACGACTTACGAAATTACGAATCGTTACGATTTAACGGAAACAAACAGAAACTAAACGAAACTAAATAAATTTTTCTATTGTGAACATGTCTAGATCAGAGAGCTAGGTAACCGTACTGCTGCTTTGGAGCTAAAAATAGATGAAATAGAACTGAACACACAAGACAACAGGACTGAAATGCAGAATTTAAAAGAAGAAAATGTATTCAAATTATCTAAATTAGAGAACTATGAAAATAGGGCCAGAAGATCCAATTTGCGCATAGGAGGAATTCTAGAAACGGTGACAGATATACAGTCTACAATTACAGCGCTGTTTCAAGAACTTCAACCATCCATTCCTATTGAATGTCTGAAATTGGACAGAGCCCATCGTGCCCTCACAGCGAAGAAAACAGACGGTCTCCCAAGGGACATGATTGTAAAATTTCACTATTACCGTTCAAAGGAGCAAATTATGACTGCGGCCAGAGATAAAAAAAAGATTTAATCTTTCAAGGCTATAAGTACCAGCTGTTTGCAGATCTGTCCCAGCTTACTATTGCCAAAAGACGCTCAATGAAATCCCATTTACTGGAACTCCAACGCCACAATATTGTATACCAATGGGGATTAGGGATGGGCCCGGTGTTGGATTCGAACCCATGTTCGAATCGAACATCGGGCGTTCGCCCGCTCGGCGAGCCCAGAACTATTTGGGCCGCTCGCATCAAATTCGTGTGATGCGCGGGCCCGCAATGCATTGCGCTAGTCGCAGTGCAATGCTGGCTGATGATTGGCCAAGCATGCACTGTGACCCCGCATGCTTGGCCAATCACAGCCCCGGCAGCGAGGAGAGCCATAATTGGCTACAGGCAGGATGCCTGTAGCCAATTATAGCTCAGGGGCTTTAGTACACGCCCACGGTATAAGAGGCCTCGCATATTATGTTTCAGTGTCAGCGTGTCAGTGTGTTGCTGACTACTGACAATATATGCTCTATTTCTGGGGATTTGTGTGTGCGTGCTGTTAGAACAGCATTGCAGTATCACATCTGGGGGGTGTCTATAGGTGGCCTGTGAAGGGGCGCAGGTTTCCTGTGCTTAGAACTTTCCCTGCAAAACTAGAGAGAGCTGGAACTGCTCAAATCCAAGGCATTGTTGATCTAAGTTCTATATAGAAGTTACAGATTTAGCTATTGAAGTAGAAGTCCAATCAAATACTCACTAAACTTCAACCTGCTCCCACCTCCATTCTAAGCCCTATATTAACTGCCCTGTAAAGGAAAGATGTCTATACGTACCTATTCTGAAGGTGCTCTGGTACGGTCACATGATCTCCTCAGCAGCCGGCTTCCTTGGAGAGGAGAGATTGCTGACAACGGCTGCAATGCCTGTGTGGTGACATCACCTATAGACTTCACAGTAGAGGCTGTCTGGTTGGTCACATGATCGGCTCCCAGAGACGGCTTCAGTGAATTGGAGGGGCAACTGACTAAGGCCCCTTTCACACGTGCGGACCGTATGTCCGTTTTTCATCCATACGTTTTCAGATGAAAAATGGACATACATGCACCCCTATGGGATAGCGGGTGTCAGCGGATGAGCATCCGCTGACACTCGCTATCGTCCGCCTCCGCTATTGTCCGATTCTGCAGATGGAGGAAAACCCTATTTTTCCATCTGTCTGCAGAGCGGATCGGATGAACACGGACAGACGATCCATGTTCATTCGATCCCCCAAAGGGAAGAGCGGAGATCACAGTGTGCAGGGACCGCCCTGTCATCCGCCAGCTCAGCGGGGATCAGCTGAAGAAAAGGGCCTAAGGATGCCCCATAGTAAGCCTATAGATTACGAGTAATCACCACTCAAGGTTGGTCTGCAGCTGTACCACCTCCACTGCTTACTACCAGGTGCCGGCCATGTTCGTTATGGGCTTCACAGTAGAGGAAAAGGGTCTAATCAGCCACACATCTGAAAAAATCACCTTAATTTAAACATATTCCAAAAAAGACACTCCAAAATGTACAATCAAGGGAAAAAGGTGTCAGGTGTGAGTATGGAGATCGAGTTGCTAAGAGAGCTCTCCTTGCAGCTAAGTGCAGCGCGTTTCCTGAAGTTGGGAACAGGAGCGCGGTGCCCAAAGAAGCATGGATGGCCGGGTGCTTGCTTGCAGTTTGATGAGCTCGGCCATTGAGGAATGGCCGGAGCAGGCGGAGCAGAAATTGCTGTGTTCAGATGAATGGAGAAACCAGGAGCCATGCCAGGGGTCATACACAGGTAGATCAGTCCAGAGAATACACAGGGGCGAGCCAAGGTCAAACACAGGCAGGGTCCAGGTACAAGCCGTAGGTCAAGCCGGAAGATCAGGGAGCAGAAGCAGAGTCCAGGAGCAGGGCAAGGGTCACGCTAGGAGATCAGGAAGCATGGTCAAGGCAAGCCGGGTCACAGCGGGTATCTCAGATAAGGAAGCAAGGTTTAAGGTACACAAGGGAGCTGAGGAAATCATCCAGCACTGTCCTGTGGTTACATGCTGGCATAAATAGGGCCACTGGCACCAAAGTCTGTCACGCCAGTGTGCGCCGCTGTGCACGTGCCATATTGCACGCGCGCCGAAGTGCACCCGTATGCGCCAATGCGCGCTGCTGCGACCCGGTATACGCCAATGCGAGCTGATGCGCACCGGCATGTGCCAATGCGCGCTGATGCATGGCGCATGCTTGTGCACGTCTTGGGATCCTCCATAGGTGTCCATGAGTGTTCTGGGCGGCGTTGCCAGCACCGTGACAGCCATGTCCCTGACAAAAGGTCAGCTAGGCTCATGGCGATTCAGTTCGCCTCGTGGCGATTCAGTTCGCAGTTGCAGCGCTATACAAGTCATTCATTCATTCATTTTCCCTCAATTGTACATTGTGGAGTGTCTATTTCGGAATATGTCTAAATTAAGGTGATTTTATGAGATGTACGGCCGACCAGACCCTTTGCCTCTACTGTGAAGCCTGTAATGGACAGGGTCGGCACCTGGTAGTGTGCAGTGGAGGTGGTACAGGTGGAGACCGACCTTGAGCGGTGATTACTCTTCACCCATAGGCTTACTATGTGGCAACCGTAGTCGGTCTGGACCGGAGGGCCCTCAGAATAGGTAAGCATAGACATCATTTTTTTACAGGGTAGTTAGTATAGTGCTTAGAATGGGGGTGAGAGCAGGGTTAAGTTTAGATTTGACAGGACTTCTACGTTAAACAATGTGAATAGGCTTTTTCAGCAGAGTAGATAAGGAGAGCAGGAATAAAAACATGCCAAAGAGCTGAGAGCTCCATTTGCTGGATGAAAACATAGATTTGAACTTTTCAAATACAATATTTCAGTTACCTGACTAAAAACATGAAAAAAAAGTTTGTATTTTAAACAAATAAATTAAATATACTCAAAAACAATAGAAGTTGCCTGTAAAGAAACAATCTTCTGCAACCTAAAATGCAAAAATCAGAAAGTGAGGAATTATTAGGGGACAAGTCACCTCGTTCCTTCTAACTCCGCTGCAGCTGATGATGTATGCGACCAATCATATGCTCCGGTACGGTCATGTAGCCATTTGCTCAGTTCCATGATACATCTCTCTTGGAATTTTAATAGGACTATTTTTTTGAAGAATTTGGAGGCAGAATAAAGATGGTGAAAGAGGGAACCAAGGCTGATGTCAATCAAAAATGTACCCTCAAATCGACCTGAAGGAATATTAGAGATTCAGATGTTATCTTACCTGAAACTAATTTCACTGTCAAAAAAGAGATTTCACATTTTCATAACATTTGGCATTTAATGACACTACTAGGTGAAAATTGCTTTAAAAAAAATTGTTCCCAACCAACCTATAATATGGCTCTGAGATTTCCTGCTAGGCCAGCCACTATTATATGTCACATTATCCTCCATATATGAAAGCACCAGATGAGCAAGGAGACAAAGAGAGAGAGAGAGAGGGGGAGAGAGAGAGGGGGAGAGAGAGAGAGAGAGAGAGGGGGAGAGAGAGAGGGGGAGAGAGAGAGAGAGAGAGAGGGGGGGAGAGAGAGAGGGGGAGAGAGAGAGAGGGGAGAGAGAGAGAGGGGAGAGAGAGAAAGAGAGGGGGAGGGGAGGGGGAAGAGAGAGAAGAGAGAGGAAAGGGGGGAGTAGGGTTTCCACCTTTTCATCAAGTCAAACCTGAACACTTTAGCGGCGCACAGCAATTTTTTTTTTATAGTATAAACTATACATATATTTTTCTATTAAATAACATTTCTAATCATATAAAGTTAATAACAAGAGTCCCCTTTACATCAGAGTCCACAGAGTTCCCCTTTTACATCTGAACTCGCAGAGTTCCCTTTCACTGTAAGGGAGGACTCTGCAGACTCTGATGTAAGGGAGAACTCTGGGGACTTTAACATAAGGGATGCTCTGGGAAGTCTGATTTAAGGGGGAACACTGAGAACGCTAATTTACGGAAAGGACTCTGATGTAAGGGGGAACACTGTGGCTTCTGGGGTAAAGGGGACATCTGATGTAAGGGGTGACCTGAGAAACCAGATTTACCTTAGTAGACTCACTCAGAGGCAGGAGAGAGAAGGGGGAGACTTCAGTCACAGACAGGGATGGATGGTGAGCTCACTCACCCCTTGGCAGTCAGAACCTCTCATCCAGATGTATCTGAGGCTGCTGGACTTTCCTTTTCTGAGGCACATCCCTGGGGATTGCAGTGTGGGCAGACACAGAGGGATAGGGGCGGAAGGAAGAAGTGCAGATCGAGCCCTCTCTCCTCTCCCATCTGTGTGTGAGTTTTAGGGGGGGTGGTTAGTTCTGGCTTTGGGCAGCATGAAAGGGAGTGTAACAGACACTCAGCTTAGACAACTGCAGCCAGCAACCCTGCTGGGAAGCCATAGTCCAGTCTGAATCATGTGTCCGGGTTTCAGGCAGTCTGAAACCCGGATGCATGATTCCAAACCCGAACTGTCCGGGTGAATCCCGGACAGGTGGCAACCCTAGGGGTAGAGAGAGAGAGAGAAAGAGAAGGGTCAGAGGGACATTTGCAGAGAAAAAGCCACTTTGCTCTTACATCTGTTCTGATCATTTAGGCTTCATTCACACTTGTGCGACTTCAAAATTGTGTGATTTCCACTGTGACTTTACAGTGTGACTTGATGGGACTTTGGCTTTGACCGTGTGACTGCGAGTGCTCTACAAAGTCACACACACACATGTATATGATTCAGGTGTGACTTTCAGGAGACTTTTGAGGGTTTACATTGAAGTCTATGGTCCTCATGTTGCATGAAAGTCTGACCAAAGTAGTACAGGAACTACTTTAAAGTCACTGTGACTTTAAGGCCTCATGCACACAGGGCGTTAAAAAAAAAACGAACTGCAAAGCCAGTACCGACACCAGGAAAAAACACGCTTTTAAAAGCGTTTTGTATTAGCATTAATGTTTAGCTGCGTTTAGACGTGTTAGCGTTTAAGCAGAGTTTCTCTGCCCTCTTCTTTTTCTTTTTTTTTTCCACTCCCAAATCCAATTACTACAGCTTAAAAACGCTTAATGCAGTGGCTTAATGCATTATACAGCATTAATACGCGTTTATCCGCGCCAATCGTTTTTACAGCTGTAACGCTGCTTGAAAATGCCCATGCCACTAAAAGCTCATAAAAAGCCTATGTAGAATGGAGAGACGTTTTTAATCTGTAAAAAAAAAAAAAAAAAACGCCTGACGCTCCTAAAAACAGAAGGAAGAAAGTCCTGTGTGCATGAGTCCTAAAGTGGTTGTAAACCTTAGGGAATTGGATAAAGCTGCGCCAATACAAGTAAAATATTTAAATACAAGGGGTTAAAATGACACAAATACCCATTAATATACAATAATCTGTGGCCATGGAGGAGCGCACAGAATTGACTGTGTAATAAAGTTCAGTGGTGGCT
Organism: Lithobates sylvaticus; assembly: GCA_028564925.1. Taxonomy (NCBI): domain Eukaryota; kingdom Metazoa; phylum Chordata; class Amphibia; order Anura; family Ranidae; genus Lithobates; species Lithobates sylvaticus. The sequence continues at coordinate 187,644,570 of CM053035.1, read as the reverse complement.
AAAATAGTCCAGGTCAGAAATCCTTATATTCTTTGCACCATAATCTTGTTAGATCCTAGACATGGGATCCGTCAAAAAATACGTTTCGTTTCGTTCCGTTTTATTTCGTATCCAAAAAAATTCGTAATTCGGGTTTCGTATACGGAATTTAATTCGGATTCGTACGAAATACGGATTTCGTACGAATCGTAAGAATCGTTAATTTGGTTAACGAATAGCGACACTCTACGAATAATATCCGAAAACGTATTAAGGTTGCATAACAACAGTCTATTGTGTGTGTGTGTACTGTGTAGACAATAGCTCTGCCTATGCCTAACGTTATTCTAATGGATTTGTAAATTCGTTACTTTTTTTGGTTTGTTGATTGGTCATTTTACATGTCTCTCTTTCTCTTACAATGGCGCTGTCTAACGTGCTTCGAATGTATTCGTACATTCGTAACTTTTTTTTTGGTTTGTTGATTCGTAATTTTCCGTGTCTCTTAAAATGGCGCTGCTTATTCTTAACGTGCTTCGAATGGATTCTTAAATTCGTTACTTTTTATTGTTTGTTGATTTGTCATTTTACGTGTCTCTCTCACAATGGCCCTGTCTAACGTGCCTCGAATGGATTCGTACATTCTTAACTTTTTTTGTTTTTGTTTGTTCAGTCGTCATTTTTCGTGTCTCTACAATGGTGCTGCCTAACGTGCTTCGAATGGATTCTTAAATTCGTTACTTTTCTTTGTTTGTTGATCTGTCATTTTACGTGTCTCTCTCTCACAATTGCGCTGTGACTGTCTAACGTCCTTCGAATGGATTCGTAACTTTTTTTATTTGTTTGTTGATTCGTCATTTTACGTGTCTCTCTGACTCTCTCACAATGGCGCTGTCTAACGTGCTTCGAATGGATTCTCAAATTCGTTATTTTTTTTGGTTTGTTGATTTGTCATTTTACGCGTCTCTCTCTCACAATAGCGATGTCTAACGTGCTTCGAATGGATTCGTAACTTTTTTTTTTTTTGGTTTACTGATTCGTCATTTTACGTGTCTCTCACTCTCTCACAATGGCGCTGGCTAACGCGCTTCGAATGGATTCGTACATTCGTAACTTTTTTCTTTTTGGTCGTTGATTCGTAAATTTACATGTCTGACACAGTGGCGCTGCGGCGCTGCATGCGTCGAATGGATTCGTACTTTTCTAATACATCGCTGTTATTCGTAACTATTCGAAATCTCGTTTATTCTTTACTTTCGTTTTTGACATGTGCCTATAGTCTCCGCCCCTGGATGTAGTTTTGAGAGGCCGGCCCCTGGATGTAATTTAGAGAGACCGTGTGACTCCGTGTGACTGTAGTGTAGTGAGGGAGGAACAGAGAGAGAGCAGAGCAGAGACTGAGAGCAGAGAGAGTGGTATTGTTGGAGTTGTGGTTGTTGTTTTTGTGTGGACTGAATTTGTGATTTGTGTGGAATTAGAATGTCTGGGAGTGAGAATGTATGTGTGAGTGAGAGTGTTGGTTTGAAAGTTGTTGTTGTGAGTGAGAGTGGAGAGGACTCAGGGGATCGGATGAGTGGAGGGGAGCGCCGGATGAGTGGAGGGGATCGGATGAGTGGAGGGGATCGGATGAGTGGAGGGGAGCGCCGGATGAGTGGAGGGGATCGGATGAGTGGAGGGGAGCGCCGGATGAGTGGAGGGGATCGGATGAGTGGAGGGGAGAAGAGTGGAGGAGAGAGGAGTGGAGGGTCAGGGGGTGGAGGGGAGCACAGGAGTGGAGGGGACTGGAGTGGGGGTGAGAGGAGGATCAGTGGGGGGTTGAGGAGAGAGGAGGGAAGAGTAGAGAAGAGGAAGCATAGTAGAGAGGACAGGGAGAGGAAGCGTAGTAGGGGGGACAGGGAGAGGAAGCGCGGAGGGGACAGGGAGAGGAAGCGCGGAGGGGACAGGGAGAGGAAGCGCGGAGGGGAGAGGAGGCGTGAAGAGGAGATGAAGAGTGGAAGGGAGCATGGCCATGGAAGTGGAGTGGAGCGGGAGCGGGAGCATGGCCAAAAAAAGAGGCGTATGCCCCCCCCCATATCAGAAGATGAAATGTCTGACACCGGCGACCACCAGCGAACCAAACGCAAGCAGCAGCAGAAGACGATGACGTCATCAACAAGGGGGCCAGTCTTTACCCCCCAGGAAAACGCTGCTCTGGTGGCTGCTGTTAGGAGGGACAAGGCCACATTGTTCAGCCTCAACGTCCCTACTGCCCAGAAGACAGCAGCCTGGGATCGAGTCCGGGACTCTGTGAATGCCCTGTCCAAGGTTCGCAGGACCACCGCTGGTGTCAGGCACAGGTAATAATTATTCAAATTTTATATCACTCTTAGAACACACCCCATATTTGTGAAAAACACACACAGTAGGCTTTGAGTAATAAACTGATTTGAACGTAACACAAATATATTTAATATATTTATTTGACACAGACAGACACAGAAAAGTAACATGTAAAATAAAAATAATATTAACGTGTGTATATTTACTAAATATACTATTTTCATTTGCAGATTTTATGATTGTCGGGCCTCTGTCCATAAAAAAATTGAGAGGCAGGCCACTGGAGGAGGCAAGACTGTCTTATTTAGACAGTGGGAGGCAGAGCTTAAGGATGGCCTCCTACTTCACGAAGATGCCCCGCCCCCTGGAGTGAGCACTGCCAGTGCCAGATCCGCCGCCAAGCACCAGAGACTGAGAGCTGGTGAGTAAAATAAAATCTATCATTATATATTGCAGTTATATGGTTGTTGTTTGCAGCTCACTATATTTTTTATGACTGCGGCATGTGAGACTTACGTTTTGCTTTACATTCATGTTTTCCAGATCGATCAATGTCATCATCCGTGGAGGAGGGAACAGGAACAGCTGCTTCTGCTTCATGCCCCCCTCAATATTCTGGCAGTGGTGAGTACCTACTACCTACCTAACCAACACAAAGCAAACATAATAACAAACATCTATTTATTGTATTTAACCACTTCAGCCCCCGATGATTTTCCCCCCTTCCTTACCAGAGCACTTTTTGCGATTCGGCACTGCGTCGCTTTAAGTGACAATTGCGCGGTCGTGCGACGTGGCTCCCAAACAAAATTGGCGTATTTTTTTGAACAGAAATAGGGTGGTATTTGGTGGTATTTATTTGATCACCTTTGCGGTTTTTATTTTTTGTGCTATAAACAAAAAAAGAGCAACAATTTTTAAAAAAAAAAAAATCAATATTTTTTACTTTGTCATAAAAATTATCCCCCAAAAATATAAAAATAAATATTTTTTTTCCTCAGTTTAGGCCGATACGTAAAATTACGTATTCTTCTACATATTTTTGGTCAAAAAAATTACGTTAAGTGTATATTAATAATTGGTTCGCGTGATCACGGACATATGTACGCAAATGATCATGTACAGATGACTGTGTGCAGGTGATCACGGACATATGTGTGCAGATAATCATTGACACATGTTATTTTACCGGGACATATGTGAGGGACATGTGTTTTTATTATTTTGGGACATGTGTTTTTATTAGGGGACATGTGTGTTTTGGGGACATGTGTGGGGACATGTGTGTTTACACTGTGGGGACACTACACTGGTGATCAGTGAGTAAAAAGCTGTAAAAACAGCTAATACTCACTGATCACCAGCCGGCTGGAGTGATCCGCTCTCCTCTCCTCACCAACGACTTCCGTGTGAGGAGAGGAGAGCCGATTGCCTAGCAAACGGCTGTTTGTTTACATCACATGACGGCTGTGATTCGACACGGCCGTCATGTGATCAGGAGGGCCAATCACCGACCCCTCCTGCCGATCCGAGATGCGCCGTGTCCGGGTGACACGGCCGCATCGGGATCGCGCCACTGCGCTGGCACGCGCGCGATCCCTCTACTTCAGAAGGACGTTCCAGAACGTCAGATCAGAAGTAGACGGCTCCCACCCGGCCGTCTATGTACAGTGGCCGGGTGGGAAGTAGTTAAGTACCGTAGTTTATCGCGATTCCAAGAGCGTTTGCAATTTTAAACCATAACATGTTCGATATCTATCTATTTTACTTGGAGTAACATCGACTATCGCAATATCCCCAAAAATTGGGCTAAATACATTTACTGTAAAAAAAAATGTTTTTAATTCAGTTAATTTCTCACCTAAAATTGCTTTTGAAAGGCCGCTGTGCAAATACACACACAGTGCACATATATATATATATAATTATAATGTTTGTGGTTCTCAGTAATTTTCTAGAAAAAAGTTTTGATTTTAAATTGTAAACAATAACTGTCATAAATAGGCTTGGTCCAGAAGTGGTTACCATAACTCTTTATTCTATCTTAACAGAAAGCCTGAGCTGCCATATCCCAGACCCTCCAGCATCAGCTCCTTCTGCCAGGAAGCAACGCCCCATTTCTCCTCGACGTAAGTACTAGAATACGCAAGCTGCCAATATAAAGAAAAAAGGACACAAGGCACCATCATCCACACTAAGTTCACAAACACATAAAAAAAGCTACAACCATCCATTTTTAAGTTCATACACACAGCACACACCCCAAACTAGGGGTCTACCGATTAATGGTGGCCCCTTTTTTTGTAATTATCGTTGACAAACTTACCAATATAGTGCTTCAAGGTGTTGTACTCGGGTGATGCTTGCAGCGGCAGACATCACCCGTCCGGTGCTGTTTTTTAACAACCAATGTGGCTAAGCACTAGCAGCCGCTTGTCTGTTATTACAAACAGCTGGAGGGGAAGTCCTCCCCAGAAGTGCAGTCGCTGTAAATCTGAGGAGAAACTCTGAATTGAGGGGAAGCTCTGCTGATTTTATCTTCCAATCGTGTACAAACAAACATTCTGTTTTTTTTCCCTTGCATGACTGTCCCCCTCAGATCTACAGCGACTGCACTTCCAAGTGCACTTGTAGTGGAAAGTGTATTTTCCTTTAGTAAATAGACCCCACTGTTAGTATTGTAACCTATAATTGTTTATTCTATTACTACAATATTTGGAAATGCATCTGATCTTAGTATCTGAACGCCACTACAATCAGACAGCCACCAGTAACAGTAAGTTAGTAACTAGGGTGGAACTTAGAAGAGTAGTGAAAATAAATTCTTTGCTATATATTATAAAGAGAAAAACAAACCTATTTTTATTGAAAGCGTTTGTTTAAAAAAAAAAAAAGAAAACTGTTCCCTTAAAAACTTAAGGAAGGACCACCCGCCGCAGTTATATGTCGGCTGTTTGAAGAGGACCACCATTGTTATGGCAGCAGATAGCTGCCATAACCCCGGTATCTTCTTCAGCGGGCGGTCCTCTTTCAGATAAAATTGGTTACTGCGGCGGACTTGCCGCAAGTTCACTTTTATCAGGGGCCAAAGAGGCGGTGGAGACGATCAGGTCCACTTCTGCCCTCCAATCTTAAAGGGTTTTTTTTTTTGGGTGGGGGAGAAGAATATGACATTTCTTTTTATATTAATTTTTTATTGTATTTTTGTGTAGATAATATATGAGATCTGAGGTCTTTTTGACCCCAGATTTCACATTAAAGAGGACCTGTCATTGTTTTTTTCTATTACAAAGGATGTTTACAATACATTCCTTGTAATAGGAATATATGTATATGTTACACAAATAGTATTTATTTTTTAAAGGACAATGTCAAAATAAAAAGGAATAAAATATGTTTTTATTATAATCTCTAGAAATCAATTTCTTTGAATGCTAGCATCAACATTGGCTATCTCGTCTATTTCAGATCAACAAGAAGACCTGTCAGACGGGATTTCGCTCCGGGATGAGACCGAGCTGACCCCTTTGGCCCAGAAGCAGACTCTAGGGCCACAGGAAGCTGCCCCCCCTGTACGTCCTCCACTGCCTCACCCTCCAGAGGAGCAGCCAGTGCCGCAGTTGCCACCACCAACACCGAGTCAGACAACTGTCCTGCTGACAGAGATGCGGAGGCTGGCCAAAGCCAACAAAAAAATGCAGAGGGAGAATCGTAGGTTGAACCGGACCCTCCACCGTGCCATCAGAAACCACACTGATGATATGGAAAGGATGTGGGTCCGGTTCAACCTACAACAGAACCAGGCAATGGAGCATTGCAAATTATGTTTGCTGGAAGCAATTTCCAGACACAATGCTCCATTGCCTGGTACTAGCTCTACCACCACCATGAGCAGCCGAGAAGCCTCTCCATCATGATGAAACCAGCATCCACTGCGTGCTCCAGGACCATAGCTATTTTGTTTGTTTGTTCAAATCTAATATATTATTTTATACTTTTATTTTGTGTGTAAAAATAAAGTTGTTTTGAAGTAATAAAACCAGCAGTCTTTAGTGCTTGATTTTGTTGAGGGAGGTGTTTATGTTTACAGCACACTAGACACATAGACACACTGTGATAAGCCACATTGACACAGAAATAAAAAGTTCCCTCCTCCGCCTGCTCCGCAACTCAAAAGGAGTGTTGCAAAGCGAGCTATACATTCTGTCCCCCACCCCATCCCATTCCCCATCCAAGGTAGCCAGGCAGACATATAGGACAGAATAAGGTGACAGACACTACTGTACAACTGAACATAGAAATGTTTATTAGGTCTCTCTAAAGCATAAAGCAACTCCAACAATAAATTATTAATAACTTAACTTAATAACAGTAGTTAGTTCCCTTCTGCAATGGCAGAAAACAAAAACACTCCCCTTCCCCCACCCAAACATATTGGGGCACATCAGGGCATATTGGGGCACATCAGGGCATACTGGGGCACATGGCATATTATTGGGGCACATTGGGGAACATCAGGCCACAGCGTTTACCAGCTTGTGGATTAGTATAATTACATTTGGCACATCGAACAACAATTGAATGGGTATAAATATTTTTTGGGCATTTAAGAAACTTTGATTGTGGGGAGGGACAGGGTCCAACTAAAGAGTCTAAGACCAAGAGGCCATCTCTGCTGCAGAGTGCAGACAGTCAGTCAGTGAGTTCAAGGAATGTCCAGAGTAAGGGAGGGGTACCCCAGCTTTGGCAAATTTATTTTCAAAAATGCTAACTGCTCCATTAGCTGGGGGGACAACTGTGATCTTTGGGGTGACAGGATGTTTCCCGTCACAGAAAACACCCGCTCACTCTGGACACTTGTTGGAGGGCAGGACAGTAGCTCCTTGGCAATATCTGCGAGGGCAGGCCACTCCTCGCTCTTCTCCTGCCAAAAAGACATAGGATCTGTGGTGGGGTGCACTGGTGGGGATGACAAATATGTCATGACAACCTCCTTTGATGAAATGCGTTTCCTGGGGCGCACTATGCTGCTGGAGGTTCCCATTAGGGTGTCAAATGCCTCAGTCAAGACGGAAGAAGATGCTCCGCGACCGCTGGCAGGAGCTCTGCTGCTCACTTCAGAATCAGTAGATGCTGTTGCATGGGAGAGGGGGTTTTCAATATCTTCTTCCTCCTCTTCCTCCTCTCCCAGCTCTTGCGGCCTTACCATCTGCCTTTCCCTCTGACGCACCCTGTCAATCAGTCTGTCCCGCCATGTTGTGAGAGCACTGCACTGCACAGCCATTTTGCCCTTGCAACGAGGGTCACACATGGCAGCCAGCATCAGTTCTGGGCAAGAGGCGGTCAAATCCTGCGTGCGCCTGCCCAATTCCAAGAGAAATGTCTTGAGCAGAGCCAACACATCAGGTTGAGGGACACCACCAGGCAAAGGTTCCTGAGCTGACATGAACCGCTCCAATTTAGTCTGAAGATGGTTAAAAAGCGGCAGCACATTAGCAATGCTGGCATCCTCGCGGCTCAGATGTTCTGTCACAGAGAGGAATGGTTTGAGGACTGCCACAATCTGCCCAATTATGGCCCAGTCCTCCCTGCCTAAAGGTCTCTCTATGCCGATATTATGTTCACAGGCCATGGCATGGAGAGCCTTCTGCTGCTCAAGGATGCGTTCCAGCATTGCTAGGGTTGAATTCCACCTAGTCCCCACATCCTGTTTTAGGCAGTGTTCTGGAAGGCCTGCCTTCCTCTGTTCCAACCTGAGGAGGTGGCTGTCCCTCACACTTCGATGGAAGTGGCCAGCCATCTTCCGGCAAGAGTCCACCACTTTGGACAGCCTTCCATCGCCGCCAGAATTAGCCTCCACCAATCGGAAGCTTTCGGTTACCACCTGGTGGAGAAGGTGGGCTGAGCAGCGCACACCCACAAATCTGCCATCCCTTACAGCCTTCACCATGTTGCTGCCTCCGTCTGTCACAATATAGCCAATCCTGTAGCTGTTGCTGTCAGTGTCTGCCTGAAACCACTGCAACAACATTTTCTGCAGGGCTTGCAGGATATTTTGCGCTGTATGCTTCTCATCAAGCACCTCAGCGTGCAGCAGAAAAGAACGGTGCCCCTCTTTGACAAGTGCTGATGACGAGGATCCAGATGACACCTTGCCCTGCCACCAATGTGCCGTCAGGGACAGGAAGGCGTGTCGGGCACTAGATGCACTCCACAGGTCAGTGGTCAGGTGCACTGCCTGTCCACCTGCCTTTCTAATCTCGTCCTTCAGCACCCCAACACAAGACCTGTATAAGGCTGGCACCACAGTTTGGCTAAAGGTCTTTCGTGATGGCACACGGTACTGTGGTGCAACAGCCTGCATCAACTGCCTGAAGGGCTCACCTTCTACCATATTGAATGGTGCTCCTCCAACTGCAATAAGCTGGCCGATCAGGCGTGTAATCTTCCTAACCTGTGCCTGAGACATTCCTTTTGCACTGTGAAAGCCACCAAAATCTTCCAGGGTGGCCTGGTGGCTGGTATGGGTTGGATGTGGGGTGGTGGTGCTGGTACTTATGGTGGTGGCTGTGGTGGTGCCACTATTGGTATTGGTTCCTCTTTTGGTGTTTGGAGGGGACACAATTTTCTCCCCTAACAGCACAGCCTGGTGGTGCACACGCATGTGCTGGTTCATCCCGCTGTTGCTGAGATGCCCTATGTCTCGGCCCCGGCTGATGTCCTTGCCACAATGCTTGCATTTGGCCTTCTGACCAACGCCAATTTTGGTGAAATGCAGCCAAACGCTGGAACGGCAGCCAGCACCAATGACACTGCCCGCAGTGCCTGGTGATGGACTCACATCCACTGCAGTGGTTGGACTGTCTTTCTGAGGTTCAGCAGGAGGAGCAGGATGAAGAAGAGAATGAGATCGGAACATCACGGGTATTTTGGGTGCTGTTGCTGTGGTTGCATTGGCCGATGATGCTGGAGGCTTTGAAATAACGGCAGGGGACTTAGAAGGGGAGAAAAGTAGTGGGGAGTCAGGGGAGATATATTCTCCTGGGCTGTCGCTGGGGCCAACATGGGTAGATGCCGATGGTTGGTAATCAAAGTTCTCCATGTGAAAACTTGTTTCCATCTCTTTCTCTTCTTCTACATTGCCAGGGGAAGACTGATGATCTTTACAATGTGTTGTAAGCTGACTCTCCTCAGGCTCCTGCTTGCTTATCTCGAAGCTCCCTGGAGTGCTGATAGTGATAACATCATCATGATGAGCTTGTTCAGCCTGGGCCTTCTCACATGTTTCATGCAGCATGCTGTCCAAGATCTCCATCTTTGGCTGCACAAAGGTGTGTGCACTGGGAAGTTTCCCTTTGGTCTGCCCTCGTCCTCTTCCATAAAAGGTACGAGTGGGCATGCTAGTGCTACCAGCAGCAGTGCTTGTACAAGGTAAGTCCTCCTGGAACAGCTGGCGACGTGATGTCTGCGGTTTGGCAGGCTCTTTCACTCCTCCTGGTCGCCTCAACTTCATGGGAGGTGAGCTGAGCTCAGGGGCCGCAGAGACAGAACGTCCCACCTGTAGGGATGAGCCGAACACCCCCGGGTTCGGTTCGAACCAGAACCTTCGAACGGACCGAAAGTTCGCGCGAATTTTCGAACCCTATACGTTATAATGGACGCGAACGTTCGAAATCAAAAGTGCTAATTACAACGGCCAATATGCATGTTAATGTCATAAAACAGGTTTGGGGACCCGGGTCCTGCCCCAGGGGACATATATCAATGCAAAAAGAACTTTTAAAAACTAACGTTTTTTCGGGAGCAGTCATTTTAATGATGCATAAAGTGAAAAAAAAAAAGTGACATTTTCCTTTAAATATGGTACCTGGGGGGTGTCCAAAGTATGCCTGTGAAGTGGCATGTGTTTCCCGTGTTTAGAACTGTCCTTGCACAAAATGACATTTGTAAAGGAAAAAAAGAAGCCATTTAAAACCACTTGCGGCTTTAGGTTTGATCTTAAGTAGAATCTGAACAGGTACATTATGAAGTGTAGCTCCATCCCAAAAAAATCTATTTTTAAGCTTTTTGGAGAACATAGGGAGGGGTTATCACCCCTGTAACATTTGCTGTCTTTGCACATCTGTTCAGAACATGTCACCTCACTTTCCGTCCCAATGACAAATGTTTTTGGAAAAGTGGGGTTTTAATTGAAACAAGGATTGGTGATAAAGTATCAGTAGAGAGGAGATACCTTTTTCCCAAATTAAATCTAACAGGATAGAATTTCCCTTCCTAGGGGTAGATTTCCTCTCACTTCCTGTTTTCTCTTTCCATTTGCAAGTAGGAGTCGTTTGTAAGTTGGATGTTTGAAAGTAGGGGCCTGGCGTATATACTCTGCAGAAATTTGCCCTATTAGATGTTGGTGTAGCCACAAGACTGGTGGGCACAGGAATGGGCCCTGCTGTGAGTTAATAGATCAAGATTTGTAATTGCATGCACCTGTTGAACAGGGCATAAAATTTGGGGGTGGTGGTGGTGGTGGTGGTGGTGGACGGTTTTGCCACAAGACTGTAAGCTCTCACAGTTACTCTTGGTGGGCGCAGGAATGGGCCCTGCTGTGAGTTATTAGATCAAGATTTGTAATTGCAAGCACCTGATGAACAGGGCAGAAAAATTGGGCCTTTGGCGGTGGTGGTGGACGGTGTTGCCACAAGACTGTAGGCCCTCATAGTTACTCTTGGTGGGCGCAGGAATGGGCCCTGCTGTGAGTTATTAGATCAAGATTTGTAATTGCAAGCACCTGATGAACAGGGCAGAAAAATTGGGCCTTTGGCGGTGGTGGTGGACGGTGTTGCCACAAGACTGCAGGCCCTCATAGTTACTCTTGGTGGGCGCAGGAATGGGCCCTGCTGTGAACTATTAGATCAAGATTTGTAATTACCCGCCCCTGTTAAACAGGGGCTGAAAAATTGTGCCTTAGGCACTGGTGCTGGTGCCACAACACTGCAACCCCTCACAGAGACTGTACTTGGAGCACAGCAGTCACACGTGTTGCGAAGCATTTTTTTAAAAAATTGTAAGTACACGCCCCTGTTAAACAGGGGCTGAAAAATTGTGCCTTAGGCACTGGTGCTGGTGCCACAACACTGCAACCCGGCCCTCACAGATACTGTACTTGGAGCACAGCAGTCACACGTGTTGCGAAGCATTTTTTTTTAAAAATTGTAAGTACACGCCCCTGTTAAACAGGGGCTGAAAAATTGTGCCTTAGGCACTGGTGCTGGTGCCACAACACTGCAACACGGCCCTCACAGAGACTGTACTTGGAGCACAGCAGTCACACGTGTTGCGAAGCATTTTTTTTAAAAATTGTAAGTACACGCCCCTGTTAAACAGGGGCTGAAAAATTGTGCCTTAGGCACTGGTGCTGGTGCCACAACACTGCAACACGGCCCTCACAGAGACTGTACTTGGAGCACAGCAGTCACACGTGTTGCGAAGCATTTTTTTTTAAAAATTGTAAGTACACGCCCCTGTTAAACAGGGGCTGAAAAATTGTGCCTTAGGCACTGGTGCTGGTGCCACAACACTGCAACACGGCCCTCACAGAGACTGTACTTGGAGCACAGCAGTCACACGTGTTGCGAAGCATTTTTTTAAAAAATTGTAAGTACACGCCCCTGTTAAACAGGGGCTGAAAAATTGTGCCTTAGGCACTGGTGCTGTGGCATGGATCATTGAGGAGGAGGAAGAGGATAGTCAGTGAACATAAGAGGACAGTCACTCAGCATCAGCATAGGCAGTCTTGAAGGGATGTGACATTAAAAATTATTCGGTTATATCCGCCTCAGGTGCCTGGTAGCTGGTGGTGATCCAAGACTGATTCATTTTGATGAATGTCAGTCGATCAACCGAGGCGGTGGACAGGCGCACCCTATGATCAGTCACAAATCCTCCAGCAGCACTGAATGTGCGTTCGGAAAGAACGCTGGAGGCAGGACAGGCCAGTAGCTCAATTGCATACTGTGCAAGCTCTGGCCAGTGATCCATCCTCAGGACCCAGTAAGCCAGAGGATTTTCGGTGGGAAAGGTGTCCAAGTCTGACCTTGCCCCAAGGTATTCCTGCACCATGTATATCAGACGCTGGCGATGGTTGCTGGAACCGATCATACCTTGGGGCTGCGGACTAAAAAATTGTCTGAACGCATCGGTCAGACGTCCACCTTCCCCACCGCTCCTTCTGCCACTGACCGAAGCCTCAGCAACTCGTCGCCCAGGACCAGGAGTTTGTAGCCTCCCAGTTTCTGGGAACGCGTTGCACAGACCTTTCTGCAAGGCCTCCCTGAGATGTCTCATCCTCTGCTCCCTCTGCGACGGCAAGATAAGGTCCGCAACCTTACCCTTGTACCGCGGATCAAGGAGAGTGGCCAGCCAGTAATGGTCCCTCTCCTTGATCCGAAGAACACGAGGATCCTTCCGCAGGCTTTGCAGGATCAGGGAGGCCATGCAGCGTAGGTTAGCTGAGGCATTCGGTCCGGAGTCTTCTGGGTCACTGAGGATGACATGATCGCCAGCCACCTCCTCCCAGCCACGTACAAGTCCACTGGCTTGTTGGGACTGTACATCATCCCTAAAAGACTGCTGCTGCTGATGCTGAGTGCCAGGCTCCACCTCCATGCTCACACAATCCTCCTCCTCCTCCTCCTCCTCCTCCTCCTCATCCTCTTCCTGTGTGATGGGTGGGACAGAAGGAACACTGTCCGGATAAAGGGGGCCTTGAGAGGCAAGGAAGTCCTCCTCTTCCTGCCTCTGTTCTGCCTCAAGTGCCCTGTCCATTATCCCACGCAGCGTATGCTCCAACAGGTGGACAAGAGGGACAGTGTCACTGATGCATGCACTGTCACTGCTCACCATCCTCGTGGCCTCCTCAAATGGTGAGAGGACAGTGCATGCATCCCTGATCATGCTCCACTGACGTGGGGGAAAAAAAACCAAGCTCCCCTGACCCTGTCCTGGTGCCGTAGTCGCAAAGGTACTCATTGATGGCCCTCTGCTGCGTGTGCAGTCGCTGCAGCATGGCCAACGTTGAGTTCCACCTGGTGGGCATGTCAGATATTAGGCGGTTCTTGGGCAGGTTCAGCTCCTTTTGCAGCTCAGTCAGCCGAGCACTGGCATTATAAGATCGGCGGAAATGCACACAGACTTTCCTGGCCTGCCTCAGGACATCCTGTAAGCCTGGGAACCTGCCCAAGAACCGCTGCACCACCAGGTTGAGGACGTGAGCCATGCAGGGCACATGGGTGAGCTGCCCCTGTCGCAGGGCGGAGAGGAGGTTGGTGCCATTGTCAGAAACGACCATTCCTGGCTTAAGCTGACGTGGCGTCAACCACCTCTCGGCCTGCCCCTGCAGAGCTGCCAGAACCTCTGGCCCAGTGTGGCTCCTGTCCCCCAAACACACCAGCGCAAGCACGGCATGGCATCTTTTTGCCTGCGTACTTGCGTAGCCCCTTGTACGCCTACGGAGCACCGCTGGTTCCAAGGACAGAGCACTGGAGGAAGAAGAAGAGGAGGGGGTGGAGGAGAGAGGTGTGTCACAACCAGTAGCAGTAGTCGCGTTTTGGAGGCGTGGTGGCGGAACAACCTCCAACACTACTGCACCTTGTCCTGCATCCCTCCCAGCTGCCAATAGAGTGACCCAATGGGCCGTGAAAGAAAGGTACCGTCCCTGTCCATGCCTGCTGGACCATGAGTCAGCGGTAATATGCACCTTACCGCTGACCGCCCTGTCCAGCGAGGCATGGACATTGCCCTCCACATGCCGGTAGAGAGACGGAATCGCCTTCCGCGAGAAAAAGTGGCGTTTGGGAACCTGCCACTGAGGAACCGCACATTGAACAAACTCACGGAAGGGGGCCGAGTCTACCAACTGAAAAGGCAGCAGTTGAAGTGCTAGCAATTTAGCAAGGCTAGCATTCAACCGCTGGGCATGTGGATGGCTGGGAGTGTACTTCTTTCTACGGTCCAGCAGCTGGGGCAGGGAAATTTGCCTGCTGCATTCGGACGTCGGTGTACTGCAAGTACTTGGTTGTGACACACCGAATTCTACACCTTCAGTCCTCTCAGAGCAGCTTTCAGAGAGGACTGAAGGTGTAGTGGGGATGGAGATCCCAGCTGAGGAGGAGCAAGTAGAGGTCCGCTTAGTTCTTTGGTGTGGGTCTTTTATGTGTGCCTGCCAACGAGCTGCATGGCAGGTCGCCATATGTCTGGTCATGCTTGTCGTGCCCAAGCGGCTGATGTTTTGGCCACGCGAGATACGCTTGAGACAAATATTGCAAATAGCAGTGGTGCGATCTGCTGCACTCGTCTCAAAAAAGGCCCACACCAAAGAACTTTTCTGATAACGTGCAGAGGCAGCGCCCTGCACAGGCGGAGCTCTGCGGTGTTGTACAGTTGCTGTGCTGGCCTCTACCTGGCCTCCAGGGGGCATCCTGCCTCGTTGGACATGTGACGCCGCATCCTCCTCCTCCTCGTCCTCCTCCTCATCCTCTCTCCCTTGAGGCACCCACGTGGAGTCAGTGACCTCATCATCCCCTCCCTCTTCACCACTAGAGCAAACCTGGCAGTAAGCTGCAGCTGGTGGAACTGTACTGCCAGATTCCTCAAGCTGGGTATCGTCATCCGAGCCTTCGAATCGTTGGGCATCCTCCTGGAGCATGTACCCAACACTGTGCTCAAAGAGTTCGGGGGACTCCTCAGGAGGACATGGTGGGTCTAGGGAAGGGGTGGCTGATGATGCTCTGTCAGTACCCTGAGCCTGGGTGAGAGAGGATGAGGAGGATGAGGAGGGCTTGGTCATCCATTCTACCAAGCCTTCAGCATGATGCGGCTCCACATGTCCAGCTGCCGAAAACAAAGACGCGCGTGTCCCATGGCCACGTGCTGATGACGATGCACGACCACGTCCACGTCCACGGCCACGTCCACTAGAAACAGAGCCTGCCTGCCCTGTGTTCTTGGCTCTGCACGCTCTGCCTCCCCTTGGCGGTCTTCCAGCCATTGTAGTCGGTAGTCCTGTGGGTGCTGCTGAGAAGAAAATATAGGAGCTCTGTGTGATGCCACTAACACACTAGAAGTCCTATAGGTGCTTCTGCAAAGAAAAATATAGGAGCTCTGTGTGATGCCACTAACACACTAGAAGTCCTGTGGGTGCTGCTGAGAAGAAAATATAGGAGCTCTGTGTGATGCCACTAACACACTAGAAGTCCTATGGGTGCTTCTGCAAAAAAAAAAATAGGAGCTCTGTGTGATGCCACTAACACACTAGAAGTCCTATGGGTGCTTCTGCAAAGAAAATAGAGGAGCTCTGTGTGATGCCACTAACACACTAGAAGTCCTGTGGGTGCTTCTGCAAAGAAAATAGAGGAGCTCTGTGTGATGCCACTAACACACTAGAAGTCCTGTGGGTGCTGCTGAGAAGAAAATATAGGAGCTCTGTGTGATGCCACTAACACACTAGAAGTCCTATGGGTGCTTCTGCAAAGAAAAAATAGGAGCTCTGTGTGATGCCACTAACACACTAGAAGTCCTGTGGGTGCTGCTGAGAAGAAAATATAGGAGCTCTGTGTGATGCCACTAACACACTAGAAGTCCTATGGGTGCTTCTGCAAAGAAAAAATAGGAGCTCTGTGTGATGCCACTAACACACTAGAAGTCCTGTGGGTGCTGCTGAGAAGAAAATATAGGAGCTCTGTGTGATGCCACTAACACACTAGAAGTCCTATGGGTGCTTCTGCAAAGAAAAAATAGGAGCTCTGTGTGATGCCACTAACACACTAGAAGTCCTGTGGGTGCTGCTGAGAAGAAAATATAGGAGCTCTGTGTGATGCCACTAACACACTAGAAGTCCTATGGGTGCTTCTGCAAAGAAAAAAATAGGAGCTCTGTGTGATGCCACTAACACACTAGAAGTCCTGTGGGTGCTGCTGAAAGAAAATATAGGAGCTCTGTGTGATGCCACTAACACACTAGAAGTCCTATGGGTGCTTCTGCAAAGAAAAAATAGGAGCTCTGTGTGATGCCACTAACACACTAGAAGTCCTGTGGGTGCTGCTGAGAAGAAAATATAGGAGCTCTGTGTGATGCCACTAACACACTAGAAGTCCTATGGGTGCTTCTGCAAAGAAAAAATAGGAGCTCTGTGTGATGCCACTAACACACTAGAAGTCCTGTGGGTGCTGCTGAGAAGAAAATATAGGAGCTCTGTGTGATGCCACTAACACACTTGAAGTCCTATGGGTGCTTCTGCAAAGAAAATAGAGGAGCTCTGTGTGATGCCACTAACACACTAGAAGTCCTGTGGGTGCTTCTGCAAAGAAAATAGAGGAGCTCTGTGTGATGCCACTAACACACTAGAAGTCCTGTGGGTGCTGCTGAAAGAAAATATAGGAGCTCTGTGTGATGCCACTAACACACTAGAAGTCCTATGGGTGCTTCTGCAAAGAAAATAGAGGAGCTCTGTGTGATGCCACTAACACACTAGAAGTCCTGTGGGTGCTTCTGCAAAGAAAATAGAGGAGCTCTGTGTGATGCCACTAACACACTAGAAGTCCTGTGGGTGCTTCTGCAAAGAAAATAGAGGAGCTCTGTGTGATGCCACTAACACACTAGAAGTCCTGTGGGTGCTGCTGAGAAGAATATATAGGAGCTCTGTGTGATGCCACTAACACACTAGAAGTCCTGTGGGTGCTTATGCAAAGAAAATAGAGGAGCTCTGTGTGATGGGACTAACACACTTCAAGTCCTATAGGTGCTTCTGGGAAGAAAATATAGCTCTGTGTGTGTGATGGGACTAACACACTTCAAGTCCTATAGGTGCTTCTGGGAAGAAAATATTGCTCTGTGTGTGTGATGGGACTAACACACTTCAAGTCCTATAGGTGCTTCTGGGAAGAAAATATAGCTCTGTGTGTGTGATGGGACTAACACACTTCAAGTCCTATAGGTGCTTCTGGGAAGAAAATATAGCTCTGTGTGTGTAATGGGACTAACACACTTCAAGTCCTATAGGTGCTTCTGGGAAGAAAATATAGCTCTGTGTGTGTAATGGGACTAACACACTTCAAGTCCTATAGGTGCTTCTGGGAAGAAAATATAGCTCTGTGTGTGTAATGGGACTAACACACTTCAAGTCCTATAGGTGCTTCTGGGAAGAAAATATAGCTCTGTGTGTGTAATGGGACTAACACACTTCAAGTCCTATAGGTGCTTCTGGAAAGAAAATATAGCTCTGTGTGTGTAATGGGACTAACACACTTCAAGTCCTATAGGTGCTTCTGGGAAGAAAATATAGCTCTGTGTGTGTAATGGGACTAACACACTTCAAGTCCTATAGGTGCTTCTGGGAACAAAATATAGCTCTGTGTGTGTAATGGGACTAACACACTTCAAGTCCTATAGGTGCCTCTGGGAACAAAATATAGGAGCTCTGCCTGCCTGCCACTAACACACTACAAGTCCTATAGGTGCTTCTGGTAACAAAATATAGGAGCTCTGCCTGCCTGCCACTAACACACTACAAGTCCTATAGGTGCTTCTGGGAAGAAAATATAGCTCTGTGTGTGTAATGGGACTAACACACTTCAAGTCCTATAGGTGCTTCTGGGAACAAAATATAGGAGCTCTGCCTGCCTGCCACGAACACACTACAAGTCCTATAGGTGCTTCTGGTAACAAAATATAGGAGCTCTGCCTGCCTGCCACTAACACACTACAAGTCCTATAGGTGCTTCTGGGAAGAAAATATAGCTCTGTGTGTGTAATGGGACTAACACACTTCAAGTCCTATAGGTGCTTCTGGGAACAAAGTATAGCTCTTTGTGTGTAATGGGACTAACACACTTCAAGTCCTATAGGTGCTTCTGGGAAGAAAATATAGCTCTGTGTGTGTGATGGGACTAACACACTTCAAGTCCTATAGGTGCTTCTGGGAAGAAAATATAGCTCTGTGTGTGTGATGGGACTAACACACTTCAAGTCCTATAGGTGCTTCTGGGAACAAATATAGCTCTTTGTGTGTAATGGGACTAACACACTTCAAGTCCTATAGGTGCTTCTGGGAAGAAAATATAGCTCTGTGTGTGTGATGGGACTAACACACTTCAAGTCCTATAGGTGCTTCTGGGAAGAAAATATAGCTCTGTGTGTGTGATGGGACTAACACACTTCAAGTCCTATAGGTGCTTCTGGGAAAAAATATTGCTCTGTGTGTGTGATGGGACTAACACACTTCAAGTCCTATAGGTGCTTCTGGGAAGAAAATATAGCTCTGTGTGTGTAATGGGACTAACACACTTCAAGTCCTATAGGTGCTTCTGGGAAGAAAATATAGCTCTGTGTGTGTAATGGGACTAACACACTTCAAGTCCTATAGGTGCTTCTGGGAAGAAAATATAGCTCTGTGTGTGTAATGGGACTAACACACTTCAAGTCCTATAGGTGCTTCTGGGAAGAAAATATAGCTCTGTGTGTGTAATGGGACTAACACACTTCAAGTCCTATAGGTGCTTCTGGAAGAAAATATAGCTCTGTGTGTGTGATGGGACTAACACACTTCAAGTCCTATAGGTGCTTCTGGGAACAAAATATAGCTCTGTGTGTGTAATGGGACTAACACACTTCAAGTCCTATAGGTGCCTCTGGGAACAAAATATAGGAGCTCTGCCTGCCTGCCACGAACACACTACAAGTCCTATAGGTGCTTCTGGTAACAAAATATAGGAGCTCTGCCTGCCTGCCACTAACACACTACAAGTCCTATAGGTGCTTCTGGTAACAAAATATAGGAGCTCTGCCTGCCTGTCACTAACACACTACAAGTCCTATAGGTGCTTCTGGTAACAAAATATAGGAGCTCTGCCTGCCTGCCACTAACACACTACAAGTCCTATAGGTGCTTCTGGTAACAAAATATAGGAGCTCTGCCTGCCTGTCACTAACACACTACAAGTCCTATAGGTGCTTCTGGTAACAAAATATAGGAGCTCTGCCTGCCTGCCACTAACACACTACAAGTCCTATAGGTGCTTCTGGTAACAAAATATAGGAGCTCTGCCTGCCTGTCACTAACACACTACAAGTCCTATAGGTGCTTCTGGTAACAAAATATAGGAGCTCTGCCTGCCTGTCACTAACACACTACAAGTCCTATAGGTGCTTCTGGTAACAAAATATAGGAGCTCTGCCTGCCTGCCACGAACACACTACAAGTCCTATAGGTGCTTCTGGTAACAAAATATAGGAGCTCTGCCTGCCTGCCACGAGCACACTACAAGCCCCTCTTTGTCAATCAATCTTTGTAACTGAATCTATCTAACTCAATCTCTGCAAGTGAATCTCTCTCTCTACCTAACTAAATCGAGCAGAGTGTCACAGAAACAGCCTGCTCAATCTGCGCCGGAACAGCATGGGACCGGCGCAGACGGCGTGGCGGCGTTTTATAGGGGGGGGGCGTGTACTACAGCCCCTGAGCTGTAATTGGCTACAGGCGTCCTGCCTGTAGCCAATTATGGCTCTTCGAGTTTCCGGGGCTGTGATTGGCCAAGCATGCGGGGTCACAGTGCATGCTTGGCCAATCATCAGCCAGCAATGCACTGCGTCGGCCGCGCCGGCCGCAATGCATTGCGGGGCCGCTCGCATCACACGAACGTGATGCGAGCGGCCAAAATAGTTCTGGGCTCGCCGAGCGAGCGAACGCCCGGTGCTCGATGCGAACGTGGGTTCGCATCGAGCACCGGGCCCATCCTTACCCACCTGCTGCTGTTCTACTTGACGCCGGCTCGAAGCTCTCCCTCTCCCAGCAGCAGCACTCTTTCTGCCTCGATCTCCTTGTTTGCTGCTCATTTTGCCTTCCAAGTCAAAAAAAAGACAAAAAAAAAAGATGAGCAGACTAAAACAAAAATCTGGAGCAAAAGAAGAAATCCAATAGCAAAATAAGCTATCAAGGATAATACTCTTGCAGACTCGAACAGATATCAGGGCAAATGAATATCAAAAATCCAAGGATCGCAACGATATTTGAGCAGATGCACTGGCACAAATAGTTGACTGTATGATCAGCTCCACAAAGAGAAGTCATATGATCAGGGCGTGCCCTCTGCCCTGCCCTGTAGGCCTCAGCATCACAAGAAAACCTCTGATGTGATTGGTCAACCAACAGTCACATGTTTCTGTAGTAAAGAAATTTGGACCAACAAAGAATTCGTTAGTATTCGTACACTGTCGATATTCGTTATACTGAATATCGAATCCATTCAAATCATTCGTTATATCCGCTATAATAATTTATTTTGTATTAGTTGAAATTAGATATTATTTGGTAGTTGGAGCCGAAATTCTAATCATTCGTTATATCCGCTATAATAATTTCTTTCGTATTAGTTGAAAATTAGAAATTCGATATATTTGGTAGTTGAATTCGAATAGTTTGGAGCCGAATTTCGAATCACTCGTTATATCCGCTATAATAATTTCTTTAGTATTAGTTGAAATTGAAATTCGATATATTTGGTAGTTGAATTCGAATAGTTTGGAGCCGAATTTTGAATCACTCGTTATATCCGCTATAATAATTTCTTTAGTATTAGTTGAAATTGAAATTTGATATATTTGGTAGTTGAATTCGATTAGTTTGGAGCCGAATTTCGAATCACTCGTTATATCCGCTATAATAATTTCTTTAGTATTAGTTGAAATTGAAATTCGATATATTTGGTAGTTGAATTCGAATAGTTTGGAGCCGAATTTCGAATCACTCGTTATATCCGCTATAATAATTTCTTTAGTATTAGTTGAAATTGAAATTCGATATATTTGGTAGTTGCCGGATTCGAATAAATTTAGAATAATTTGGATCCGAAATTCGTAAACGGAATTTCGTATTCCGTACAGAATTCGTATCCAAAAAAATTCGTAATTCGGTTCCGTACGAATGTACGAATTTAGAAAAATTCGTACGAATTTACGATTCGTACGAAACTAACCGCACATGTCTATTAGATCCTGAATTCTGGTTTCCAGTGACAGACAAATTTGCAACACAAGAAAAACACCACGGTGACTATCCTGTATCCTCACACTGTGACATGCAAAGGTTGTTCGGACCCAACCACCTGATAAATTGGACGCTTACCAGATGGCTGGATAAATAAGGCACTGGAAATATAAGCAAGCGGCTTTCTAGACAGATGATGGCTGATAAGACTGATCCACCCAGGAACGATCATTCAAAGAAACAAAAGACCTCAGCGCTGTCCACTCCACCAAGAAAAATCCTGCTGGAAAGTGACACTTTCCCAACTTAAGGGTTGTCTAGGAAGTAATAGAGCAGTTTTCAATACAAACTGTCCACTGAGCAAACCAGCAGGATTTTTCTTGGTGGAGTGGACAGCGCTGAGGTCTTTTGTTTCTTTGAATGATCGTTCCTGGGTGGATCAGTCTTATCAGCCATCATCTGTCTAGAAAGCCGCTTGCTTATATTTCCAGTGCCTTATTTATCCAGCCATCTGGTAAGCGTCCAATTTATCAGGTGGTTGGGTCCGAACAACCTTTGCATGTCACAGTGTGAGGATACAGGATAGTCACCGTGGTGTTTTTCTTGTGTTGCAAATTTGTCTGTCACTGGAAACCAGAATTCAGGATCTAACAAGATTATGGTGCAAAGAATATAAGGATTTCTGACCTGGACTATTTTAGCCACCACTGAACTTTATTACACAGTCAATTCTGTGCGCTCCTCCATGGCCACAGATTATTGTATATTAATGGGTATTTGTGTCATTTTAACCCCTTGTATTTAAATATTTTACTTGTATTGGCGCAGCTTTATCCAATTCCTTAAGCTTTATGTGTGAGTATCCCACTTCTAGCAGCATCCTTTTTGGTTAGGTTCCCCCCTTTCCCCCCCCCTCCTCCTCCTCCCCCTCTTTTCTAGCGCGGTTTATTTATTTTCATTGTAAACCTTAGGGCTCTTTCACACGGGGCGGATCAGTGCAGATCCACCCCGTGGATATCCGCTTGCTCAGCGGGGATCGCCGGAGCGATCTCCGCTGAGCAGGAAGATGACAGGTCCGTCTCTGCACTCTGTGCAGGGATGGACCTGTCACAGCGCCGCTCTCCCCTATGGAGGATCGGGTGACGACAGACTGTAGAGTCTGTCGTCATCCGATCCGCTCTGCAGACGGATGAAAAAATAGGGTTTTCCTCCGTCTGCAGAAACGGACCATAGCGGGCACGGACGAGATCGGGTGTCAGCGGATGCTCATCCGCTGACAAACCGCTATCCCATAGGGATACATGTATGTCCGTTTTTCATCCGAAAACGGATGGATGAAAAACGGACATACGGACCGTCTGTGTGAAAGAGCCCTTACAGACCACTTTTCACTACAGGTAAGCCTATAATAAGGCTTACCTGTAGCTACCGTGAATATCTCCTAAACCTGCACAGTCTAGGAGGTATCCAATGTATCAGCATGTTTTTTTTTTAATTTGGCGTGGAGTTCCCCTTAAAATCTATACCAGACCTGAAGGGCCAGGAAATTGAATTTGGGGGGACCCCCACGCATTTATTTTATTTTTTTAATTAATGACTTTCAATGACTGTTCTCTGTATTACCGGAGCCGACAATTCATTATAGCCACGAGTGCTTTTAAATGGCTTAAGGAATATTACACTTTTAATGTTTCACTTTAAGCATTATTAAAATCACTGCTCCCGAAAAAACGGCCGTTTTTAAAACTTTTTTTTGCATTGATACCCCTGGGGTAGGACCCAGGTCCCCAAAACACTTTTTATGACAATAACTTGCATATAAGCCTTTAAAATTAGCACTTTAGATTTCTCCCTTTAGACTTTTACAGGGTGTTCGCGGGTTTTTGAATTTGCCACGAACACCCCAAATTGTTCGCTATTCAGCGAACGGGCGAACAGGAAACCAAATTTTTTTGTGTTGATCTTTGTTATTTATTTACCAATTCAATTAAATTTCTTGTACCTCAGTGATCTAAAATATCAATCAAATCAATTTCAATTGCAGGTTGTAACACAAAAAAATGTGAAAGAGCCCATAGTGAGGTGAATAACTTTTTCTATAGAAACACCTTGATTTTTGAGCAAGAAATAAAGCATTCCCCCTCAGCAATAGGAAGCTGTGAGGTCAGAGCTATGGGGACTGACACTTATGTGAGTGATACTATTATGCCCCGTACACACAAGCGGAATTTCCATTGGAAAAATCTTGGATGGTTTTTCCGACGGAATTCCGTTCAATCTTGGCTTGCATACACACGGTCACACAAAAGTTCTCGAAACTTTCGACCGTCAAGAACGCAGTGACGTACAACACTACGACGAGCTGAGAAAATGAAGTTCAATGCTTCCAAGCATGCGTCGAATTGTTTCCGAGCATGCGTAGGAATTTTGAGTGTCGGAATTGGTACAGACGATCAGAACTTTTCCCGACCGAAAAATAGAGAACATGCTCTCAATCTTTTGCTGGGTAGAATTCCGCCAGCAAAAGTCTGATGGAGCATACACGGTCGGAATTTCCAACCAAAAACTCTTATCGGACTTTTGCTGACGGAATTTCCGATCGTGTGTACGCTTAAGATTTATTACCAACATTAGTCTTTTTTTGTTAAAAATATCAATATATGCTGTACATACCGGTGCTGAACTGATTGTACATCATCGTCATTGGAAATTTTAAAGAATCCTCTGCAAAGACCATGTCCTTCTTATTAGAGAAATATAAATCAAGATGACTTCTGGTATCCATTCCATGTACATGATAGAGTTTATGAGTTGAGGAATCCATCGTCCTGCAATGCTGAACTTCACCTCTTTGATTTCTGCTTTCAACTAAGCTTTAATGTTTGAGTTCTATTTATATTCTTTTGAAATAAGGTGGTTACATTTTATTGTAATATAATCATAAATATATTTATAAAGCAGTCATGTGGAATAGTGCTGACTGAGGTATGATTGCCATCTGAGTTTGCAAAGGCAACCACTTTAAGACCAGGCTTTTTTTTTTACATTTGTTTTTTTCAAGTAAAAATCTGTATTTTTTGCTAGAAATTACTGAGAACACATAAATAGTATACAGTGGGGAAAATAATTATTTGATCCCCTTCAGATTTTGTAAGTTTTCCCATTTACAAAGAAATGGAGGATCTATAATTTTTTTATCATAGGTGTATTTTAAATGATAGTGACAGACTATCAACCAAAAATCCAGAAGAAAAAAAAAACACATAAAACAAATGCTATAAATTGAGTTGCAGTTCATTGAGTAAAATAAATATTTGATCCCCATGCAAAATACGACTTAGTACTTGGTGGAAAAAACCTTGTTGGCAAGCACAGAGGTAAAACGTTTCTTGTAGTTGGTTACCAGGATTCAGTGTTGCCAACCCCCGAAGTGCAATTTAGTGGCAGGATGCCAAAATTTACAAATGGCACCAATTTTTTACTGGCAAAAATCATGAAACTTACTGACATAGCCAAATGTTTTACTGCCACTGCAAAAATACCTAAAATGAAAATTTTCAGTGCTAAACAGTGCAACTATCAATATTTAAATGATAAACATGTAGCTAGTGCTATTAGTAATGTCTTTAAGTTAAACAAAAGTCAAAAGCACAGAGTTCCTCATTACATCAGAGTCTGCAGGATTCCCCTTACAGTGCAAGGGAATTCTGTACCTTTAGCAGAAAAACAGCCCCTGTTAGGAGAATACCTGTAGTGAGTGGAGACCAATGGCTGACAACATCAGGCAAGCTCAGGTCTGTGATAGATAGGAAAGTCTGAAATGTTAGACCGAGGATCAGTGTTGGGGTCAAAAGCCAAGGTCAATGCAGGAGGAAAGTTTTGTAGTTGAGGTCACAAGCCAAGGTCAATGCAGGAGGAGAGTTTTGTATTTGGGGTCACAAGCCTGAGTTCGCTCCCAAACAGCAATAGAAGTAGCTCAGTTAGTAAGCAGGATCAGTCCACAATAATCTGGGGATAGGAAGTGCATAGGTAAGGCTTATATAGGAAGTTCATAGAAGGATCAAGGAGTTCAAGGTTCATCAGCAATCAAGACAAAAGGCAGGGTTGTCCAATAGATTAGGCAGGGAGCTGTCGAGCATGTCCAGTTTAGCGAGAAGAGTCAATGCCAGACACAGAAGAGATCCCAGGTTCAAGCCCAGATGCTTACAGCCCCAATGGATAGTGTCACGTACCTGGTGGTGCGAGCCCGAGATTGCAGGGAGAGGCCTCCCTTGCGTCTCCCACTCCCGGTCCCCTGGTGTGGGAACAGGAGAGCCAGGAGTGAGGAGGAGCACGGGTGCCTGGCAGGATCAACAGACCGGTGGGAAGGTAACAGGTTAGCTGAGCTGGCGGGGTCTTTGGAAAGCAGGCTCACAGGTAAACTGGATAGCAGAGCTGGCAGGATCTCTGGAAAGCAGGCTCACAGGTAAACTGGATAGCAGAGCTGGCAGGATCTCTGGAAAGCAGGCTCACAGGTAAACTGGATAGCAGAGCTGGCAGGATCTCTGGAAAGCAGGCTCACAGGTAAACTGGATAGCAGAGCTGGCGGGATCTCTGGAAAGCAGGCTCACAGGTAAACTGGATAGCAGAGCTGGCAGGATCTCTGGAAAGCAGGCTCACAGGTAAACTGGATAGCAGAGCTGGCAGGATCTCTGGAAAGCAGGCTCACAGGTAAACTGGATAGCGGAGCTGGCAGGATCTCTGGAAAGCAGGCTCACAGGTAAACTGGATAGCGGAGCTGGCAGGATCTCTGGAAAGCAGGCTCACAGGTAAACTGGATAGCAGAGCTGGCAGGATCTCTGGAAAGCAGGCTCACAGGTAAACTGGATAGCAGAGCTGGCGGGATCTCTGGAAAGCAGGCTCACAGGTAAACTGGATAGCAGAGCTGGCAGGATCTCTGGAAAGCAGGCTCACAGGTAAACTGGATAGCAGAGCTGACAGGAACTGGACAACGGCTTGGCAAACAGGTTCACAGGTAAGCTTGGATAGCAGAGCTGACAGGAACTGGACAACGGCTTGGCAAACAGGTTCACAGGTAAGCTTGGATAGCAGAGCTGACAGGAACTGGACAACGGCTTGGCAAACAGGTTCACAGGTAAGCTTGGATAGCAGAGCTGACAGGAACTGGACAACGGCTTGGCAAACAGGTTCACAGGTAAGCTTGGATAGCAGAGCTGACAGGAACTGGACACAGGAAACGGAACCACTGAGTGGACTGGAAGCCAACAGGTGATCAGGCTCGTTACAGGGGTCAGACTGCAGACTGGATGGGGACTTAGCAAGGAACCAGAGTTCATCAAAGAAGCCAGGTAATAGTTCAGAACCAAGAGCGAGGTACAATGGATCAGGCAGGAGGATGGTCACAGGAAGCCGGGGTCGGGTACAGGCAGAAAGCTGGATGGTCTATGGCAAGCCGGGTCAAAGGAACAGGTATAACAGGATCAGGTTACTTTTACAACACCACAACGCTGTAGAGCAGACAGCAAAGACCGTCTGCACAAGTCAGGCTTAAATAGGCCGGCTGGTGCTAACTAGGGCGCGCGCCCGTCTCCCTGTGCGCGGTTGTGCACGTGCCCGCGCCCGGGCGCGCATGCGCATGCGCAATGGAATCTGAGGGCCGGGACGGCCCGGGTTTAGATTTCTGGCAGGATCTTCATGACATTGCCCCCCTCCTAGGGGCAACCTCCGGGTGCCCCTCTGGGCAAATCTCTCAGGATGTGCTCTTTTGAAGGCTTGAACTAGACTCTTAGCGTGGATATTACACTCGGGCTCCCAGGAATTCTCTTCGGGACCATATCCCTTCCATTTGATCAAGAACTGATTCTGATTTCTCCTTTTTCTAACATTTAGTATGGCCTCTACCTCATATTCCTCCTCGCCATCTACCAAGACTGGGTCCGGGGGTACAGTCCTTCTGTTGGAAAAGGGGTTGGGAGTGGAGGGCTTTAACAGAGAAACATGAAAGACTGGATGGACCTTGAGGGAATCAGGAAGTTCCAACTCATAGGCTACTTCATTGATCTTTCGTTTGACTGGAAAGGGACCTAATAACTTAGGGCCCAGTTTTTTCGAGGGACAAGCCATCCTCAGATTCAAGGTAGAGAGCCATACTGTGCCACCTGGTGCCAGTACCAATTCCCCGCGCCTCTTTCGGTCAAAGACTGTCTTGTTATGTTCCTGGGTCCGGGCCATGGTGTCCTGTAGGAGTCGGTTATTGGAAGCAAAGAAGTCAATCTTTTTCTGAACTGCGGGCACAGTACATTCAGGAAGAGAATTGGGCAGGAACGAAGGGTGGAAGCCATAGTTGGCAAAGAAAGGCGTCTGTTGAGTGGCCGAGTGGATTGCATTGTTGTATGCAAACTCGGCAACTGGTAATAGGGAGATCCAATCATCTTGGGAGAAGGAAGAAAAGCATCGTAGATATTGTTCCAGGGTCTGATTGGTTCTTTCGGTCTGCCCATTGGTTTTGAGGGTGATAAGCGGAAGAAAACGATAGCTCAATGTTGAGGGCCTTGCAGAGTGACTTCCAGAACCGAGAGGTGAATTGTACCCCTCGGTCGGACACTATGTTGGCCGGTACCCCATGGAGTCTGATGACTTCTCGGATAAACACTTGTGCGGTTTCTGAGGCAGAAGGGGTGCCCTTCATGGGAACAAAGTGTGCCATCTTTGACAGACGATCAACTATCACGAAGATCGTAGTGTGGTCCTCTGCTGGGGGCAGTTCCACAATGAAATCTATGGACAGCATTTTCCAGGGACGGTCTGGGACTGGCAATGGTTTGAGTAGACCCCAGGCCTTGGTTCTGTAACTTTTGCTCCGAATACACACAGTGCATGTTTCCACAAATTTCCTGCAGTCTTCCCTTAGCTGAGGCCACCAGAAGGTACGTTGTACCAATTCAGTGGTTTTGGTGACACCGAAGTGTCCGGCAAGCTTATGATCATGGCACAATTCCAGGACGGTTACCCGCAGACCCTCGGGAATGAAAATCTTATCCCCATGCCACAATAGCCCATCCTTGGCCTGCAACCCAGGACCGGGCGTGGGTATGAGGCCACTGGAAGCCCGCCTGAGCTGGGACAGCAGGTCTTCCTGTAGCAGGAGAAAGTTTCCAGGGGCAAGGATAGTGTCTGGAGGGGAACCATCCTGGGATTTGTGATACATACGAGACAGAGCGTCCGGCTTCGCGTTTTTGGAACCCGGACGATATGTCACGTGAAAGGTAAAACGAGAGAAAAATAAGGCCCAACGGGCCTGTCTAGGTTTCAACCGTCTTCAAGTACTCTAGATTTTTGTGATCTGTGAAGATCAGGATCGGGTGAGTAGCCCCCTCTAGCAGGTAACGCCATTCCTCGAGGGCAGTCTTTATGGCCAGTAATTCCCGATCCCCCACGTCGTAGTTCTTCTCGGCTGGGGACAGTTTCCGGGAGAAGAATGCCACGGGGTGAAGCAGGGCCTTGATGCCCTGTCTCTGGGACAGGATGGCCCCTACCGCTATCTCCGAGGCATCCACGTCTAGGACAAAGGGCAGAGAAGGATCTGGATGCTTCAGGATAGGGGCTGAGGTAAAGAGCCCCTTGAGGGCCTCGAAGGCCCCTTGGGCCTCAGGGGACCAATGAAAACGGGTACCTTGTTTGGTGAGTTGAGTAATGGGTGCCACTATGGCCGAGAATCCCTTGATGAATTTGCGATAAAAATTGGCAAAGCCAATGAATCGCTGGATCCCCTTTTTGTCTGCGGGAACTGGCCAGTCCAGGATGGCTGAGATCTTCTGGGGGTCCATCCGGATGCCTCTACTGGAGATGATCAAACCTAGGAAGGGTATGCTTTCTACCTCAAAGAGGCATTTTTCTGCCTTGGCATAGAGGCCATGTTGCCGGAGACGGCCCAAAACACTTTTAACATGTCCACGATGCAGCTCTAGGGAGGAAGAGAAAATTAGTATGTCATCAAGATAAACAACAGCGAAAACATCAAGGAAGTCCCGAAGCACATCATTTATGAAAGACTGGAAGGTAGCGGGGGCGTTACAGAGACCGAACGGCATCACCAGGTACTCGAAGTGCCCAAATCGAGACCGAAATGCCGTCTTCAATTCGTCCCCATCCTTTATACGAATTAAATTGTATCCCCCTCTGAGGTCCAGTTTAGAAAAGATGGAGGCTGTGCCAAGCCTCTGAAACAGTTCAGGTACCAGGGGGAGCGGGTAGCGATTTTTGACTGTGACCTCGTTTAGGGCACGGTAGTCCACACAGGGTCTGAGAGAATGGTCCTTCTTCTCCACGAAAAATATTCCTGCGCCTGCAGGAGACGTAGACGGGCGGATAAACCCTTTTTTCAGGTTATCATCGATATAGTCCTTTAGTTTTCCCTGCTCCACCTCTGTTAACGGAAAAACCCTACCGAAGGGAATCTTGGCCCCGGGAAGAAGTTCAATGGGACAGTCATAGGGCCTATGGGGTGGCAGCACATCTGCCCTTCGTTTGCTGAACACATCCAGGTATGCATGGTAGACTTCAGGGATGGACTGACGTAGACCGGCCTCGTTTTCGAGGCAGAGCAAAGCAGAGGGTCCTGCGGGGACCAGTGAGCCGCAGGACCCTTGGCAGTAGGTAGAAGAAAAGGCCACCTCTCCTGTGGACCAGTTGATGACCGGGTTGTGTGCTTGCAGCCAGGGGATCCCTAGAATAACTGGAAACAAGGGAGAAGAAATTATGTCCAAACATAACAGTTCTTGATGTGACTCTGAGATCACTGTGTGCAATGGGCAGTCTCCTGAGTCACTGGGCCAGATTTAATGGTGGACCCATCCGCCAGGTGGACGGACAGGCCCTGCTCCCTTGGACGGAGGGGAATTCGATGCCGGGCAGCAAAAGCAGAGTCCATGAAGCAACTACAGGCACCAGAGTCAATGATAGCTGTGGTCTGTAGGGTCCTTCCTGAGAACTGGAAAGAAACAGAAAGGGCAAGATGAGATGAAACCCCGGTCACAGGATCCACATAACTGGAGAGAATAGTGGGGAACTTACGGAGTTTAGCCGGGCAGTTCCGGACATAATGACCAGGCTCTCCGCAATACAGGAACAGATTGTTGCTGCGGCGTCTCTGGCGTTCTGCTGGAGTGAGAGAAGGCCGCAGGAGTCCAAGTTGCATGGGTTCTGATGCTGAAGAGGCATGAGCAGGTTTAACAGGGGGAGCAGTGCGGAAGTGACTTGGGCCCCTGGGAAGCATCCAGGTAGGTCTTGGGGACCCCAAGGTTCGTTCGGCCCTACGCTCCCGTAGGCGCCGGTCAATTTGGATGCTTAGGTCAATGAGGGAATTCAGGGTCTGAGGTACCCCCACTCTGGCAAGCTCGTCTTTGAGTGCGTCTGAGTAGGGATGAGCCGAACACCCCCGGGTGGTTCGAACCAGAACCTTCGAACGGACCGAAAGTTCGCGCGAATTTTCGAACCCTATACGTTATAATGGACGCGAACGTTCGAAATCAAAAGTGCTAATTACAACGGCCAATATGCATGTTAATGTCATAAAACAGGTTTGGGGACCCGGGTCCTGCCCCAGGGGACATATATCAATGCAAAAAGAACTTTTAAAAACTAACGTTTTTTCGGGAGCAGTCATTTTAATGATGCATAAAGTGAAAAAAAAAAAGTGACATTTTCCTTTAAATATGGTACCTGGGGGGTGTCCAAAGTATGCCTGTGAAGTGGCATGTGTTTCCCGTGTTTAGAACTGTCCTTGCACAAAATGACATTTGTAAAGGAAAAAAAGAAGCCATTTAAAACCACTTGCGGCTTTAGGTTTGATCTTAAGTAGAATCTGAACAGGTACATTATGAAGTGTAGCTCCATCCCAAAAAAATCTATTTTTAAGCTTTTTGGAGAACATAGGGGAGGGGTTATCACCCCTGTAACATTTGCTGTCTTTGCACATCTGTTCAGAACATGTCACCTCACTTTCCGTCCCAATGACAAATGTTTTTGGAAAAGTGGGGTTTTAATTGAAACAAGGATTGGTGATAAAGTATCAGTAGAGAGGAGATACCTTTTTCCCAAATTAAATCTAACAGGATAGAATTTCCCTTCCTAGGGGTAGATTTCCTCTCACTTCCTGTTTTCTCTTTCCATTTGCAAGTAGGAGTCGTTTGTAAGTTGGATGTTTGAAAGTAGGGGCCTGGCGTATATACTCTGCAGAAATTTGCCCTATTAGATGTTGGTGTAGCCACAAGACTGGTGGGCACAGGAATGGGCCCTGCTGTGAGTTAATAGATCAAGATTTGTAATTGCATGCACCTGTTGAACAGGGCAGAAAAATTGGGGGGTGGTGGTGGTGGTGGTGGTGGACGGTTTTGCCACAAGACTGTAAGCTCTCACAGTTACTCTTGGGGGGCGCAGGAATGGGCCCTGCTGTGAGTTATTAGATCAAGATTTGTAATTGCAAGCACCTGATGAACAGGGCAGAAAAATTGGGCCTTTGGCGGTGGTGGTGGACGGTGTTGCCACAAGACTGTAGGCCCTCATAGTTACTCTTGGTGGGCGCAGGAATGGGCCCTGCTGTGAGTTATTAGATCAAGATTTGTAATTGCAAGCACCTGATGAACAGGGCAGAAAAATTTGGCCTTTGGCACGTGGTTGCCACACTGCAAGGCCCTCAAATTGGGCCTTTGGACTTGGTGGTGGTGGACGGTGTTGCCACAAGACTGCAGGCCCTCATAGTTACTCTTGGTGGGCGCAGGAATGGGCCCTGCTGTGAACTATTAGATCAAGATTTGTAATTACCCGCCCCTGTTAAACAGGGGCTGAAAAATTGTGCCTTAGGCACTGGTGCTGGTGCCACAACACTGCAACCCCTCACAGAGACTGTACTTGGAGCACAGCAGTCACACGTGTTGCGAAGCATTTTTTTTAAAAAATTGTAAGTAGTACACCCTGTTAAACAGGGGCTGAAAAATTGTGCCTTAGGCACTGGTGCTGGTGCCACAACACTGCAACCCGGCCCTCACAGATACTGTACTTGGAGCACAGCAGTCACACGTGTTGCGAAGCATTTTTTTTTAAAAAATTGTAAGTACACGCCCCTGTTAAACAGGGGCTGAAAAATTGTGCCTTAGGCACTGGTGCTGGTGCCACAACACTGCAACACGCCCTCCAGAGACTGTACTTGGAGCACAGCAGTCACACGTGTTGCGAAGCATTTTTTTTTAAAAAATTGTGCCCCTTAGGGGCACTGGTGCTGGTGCCACAACACTGCAACACGGCCCTCACAGAGACTGTACTTGGAGCACAGCAGTCACACGTGTTGCGAAGCATTTTTTTAAAAAAATTGTAAGTACACGCCCCTGTTAAACAGGGGCTGAAAAATTGTGCCTTAGGCACTGGTGCTGGTGCCACAACACTGCAACACGGCCCTCACAGAGACTGTACTTGGAGCACAGCAGTCACACGTGTTGCGAAGCATTTTTTTAAAAAATTGTAAGTACACGCCCCTGTTAAACAGGGGCTGAAAAATTGTGCCTTAGGCACTGGTGCTGGTGCCACAACACTGCAACACGGCCCTCACAGAGACTGTACTTGGAGCACAGCAGTCACACGTGTTGCGAAGCATTTTTTTTTTTAAAAAATTGTAAGTACACGCCCCTGTTAAACAGGGGCTGAAAAATTGTGCCTTAGGCACTGGTGCTGTGGCATGGATCATTGAGGAGGAGGAAGAGGATAGTCAGTGAACATAAGAGGACAGTCACTCAGCATCAGCATAGGCAGTCTTGAAGGGATGTGACATTAAAAATTATTCGGTTATATCCGCCTCAGGTGCCTGGTAGCTGGTGGTGATCCAAGACTGATTCATTTTGATGAATGTCAGTCGATCAACCGAGGCGGTGGACAGGCGCACCCTATGATCAGTCACAAATCCTCCAGCAGCACTGAATGTGCGTTCGGAAAGAACGCTGGAGGCAGGACAGGCCAGTAGCTCAATTGCATACTGTGCAAGCTCTGGCCAGTGATCCATCCTCAGGACCCAGTAAGCCAGAGGATTTTCGGTGGGAAAGGTGTCCAAGTCTGACCTTGCCCCAAGGTATTCCTGCACCATGTATATCAGACGCTGGCGATGGTTGCTGGAACCGATCATACCTTGGGGCTGCGGACTAAAAAATTGTCTGAACGCATCGGTCAGACGTCCACCTTCCCCACCGCTCCTTCTGCCACTGACCGAAGCCTCAGCAACTCGTCGCCCAGGACCAGGAGTTTGTAGCCTCCCAGTTTCTGGGAACGCGTTGCACAGACCTTTCTGCAAGGCCTCCCTGAGATGTCTCATCCTCTGCTCCCTCTGCGACGGCAAGATAAGGTCCGCAACCTTACCCTTGTACCGCGGATCAAGGAGAGTGGCCAGCCAGTAATGGTCCCTCTCCTTGATCCGAAGAACACGAGGATCCTTCCGCAGGCTTTGCAGGATCAGGGAGGCCATGCAGCGTAGGTTAGCTGAGGCATTCGGTCCGGAGTCTTCTGGGGTCACTGAGGATGACATGATCGCCAGCCACCTCCTCCCAGCCACGTACAAGTCCACTGGCTTGTTGGGACTGTACATCATCCCTAAAAGACTGCTGCTGCTGATGCTGAGTGCCAGGCTCCACCTCCATGCTCACACAATCCTCCTCCTCCTCCTCCTCCTCCTCCTCCTCCTCATCCTCTTCCTGTGTGATGGGTGGGACAGAAGGAACACTGTCCGGATAAAGGGGGCCTTGAGAGGCAAGGAAGTCCTCCTCTTCCTGCCTCTGTTCTGCCTCAAGTGCCCTGTCCATTATCCCACGCAGCGTATGCTCCAACAGGTGGACAAGAGGGACAGTGTCACTGATGCATGCACTGTCACTGCTCACCATCCTCGTGGCCTCCTCAAATGGTGAGAGGACAGTGCATGCATCCCTGATCATGCTCCACTGACGTGGGGAAAAAAAAAAAAACCAAGCTCCCCTGACCCTGTCCTGGTGCCGTAGTCGCAAAGGTACTCATTGATGGCCCTCTGCTGCGTGTGCAGTCGCTGCAGCATGGCCAACGTTGAGTTCCACCTGGTGGGCATGTCAGATATTAGGCGGTTCTTGGGCAGGTTCAGCTCCTTTTGCAGCTCAGTCAGCCGAGCACTGGCATTATAAGATCGGCGGAAATGCACACAGACTTTCCTGGCCTGCCTCAGGACATCCTGTAAGCCTGGGAACCTGCCCAAGAACCGCTGCACCACCAGGTTGAGGACGTGAGCCATGCAGGGCACATGGGTGAGCTGCCCCTGTCGCAGGGCGGAGAGGAGGTTGGTGCCATTGTCAGAAACGACCATTCCTGGCTTAAGCTGACGTGGCGTCAACCACCTCTCGGCCTGCCCCTGCAGAGCTGCCAGAACCTCTGGCCCAGTGTGGCTCCTGTCCCCCAAACACACCAGCGCAAGCACGGCATGGCATCTTATTGCCTGCGTACTTGCGTAGCCCCTTGTACGCCTACGGAGCACCGCTGGTTCCAAGGACAGAGCACTGGAGGAAGAAGAAGAGGAGGGGGTGGAGGAGAGAGGTGTGTCACAACCAGTAGCAGTAGTCGCGTTTTGGAGGCGTGGTGGCGGAACAACCTCCAACACTACTGCACCTTGTCCTGCATCCCTCCCAGCTGCCAATAGAGTGACCCAATGGGCCGTGAAAGAAAGGTACCGTCCCTGTCCATGCCTGCTGGACCATGAGTCAGCGGTAATATGCACCTTACCGCTGACCGCCCTGTCCAGCGAGGCATGGACATTGCCCTCCACATGCCGGTAGAGAGACGGAATCGCCTTCCGCGAGAAAAAGTGGCGTTTGGGAACCTGCCACTGAGGAACCGCACATTGAACAAACTCACGGAAGGGGGCCGAGTCTACCAACTGAAAAGGCAGCAGTTGAAGTGCTAGCAATTTAGCAAGGCTAGCATTCAACCGCTGGGCATGTGGATGGCTGGGAGTGTACTTCTTTCTACGGTCCAGCAGCTGGGGCAGGGAAATTTGCCTGCTGCTGCATTCGGACGTCGGTGTACTGCAAGTACTTGGTTGTGACACACCGAATTCTACACCTTCAGTCCTCTCAGAGCAGCTTTCAGAGAGGACTGAAGGTGTAGTGGGGATGGAGATCCCAGCTGAGGAGGAGCAAGGAGAGGTCCGCTTAGTTCTTTGGTGTGGGTCTTTTATGTGTGCCTGCCAACGAGCTGCATGGCAGGTCGCCATATGTCTGGTCATGCTTGTCGTGCCCAAGCGGCTGATGTTTTGGCCACGCGAGATACGCTTGAGACAAATATTGCAAATAGCAGTGGTGCGATCTGCTGCACTCGTCTCAAAAAAGGCCCACACCAAAGAACTTTTCTGATAACGTGCAGAGGCAGCGCCCTGCACAGGCGGAGCTCTGCGGTGTTGTACAGTTGCTGTGCTGGCCTCTACCTGGCCTCCAGGGGGCATCCTGCCTCGTTGGACATGTGACGCCGCAGCCTCCTCCTCCTCCTCGTCCTCCTCCTCATCCTCTCTCCCTTGAGGCACCCACGTTGAGTCAGTGACCTCATCATCCCCTCCCTCTTCACCACTAGAGCAAACCTGGCAGTAAGCTGCAGCTGGTGGAACTGTACTGCCAGATTCCTCAAGCTGGGTATCGTCATCCGAGCCTTCGAATCGTTGGGCATCCTCCTGGAGCATGTACCCAACACTGTGCTCAAAGAGTTCGGGGGACTCAGGAGGACATGGTGGGTCTAGGGAAGGGGTGGCTGATGATGCTCTGTCAGTACCCTGAGCCTGGGTGAGAGAGGATGAGGAGGATGAGGAGGGCTTGGTCATCCATTCTACCAAGCCTTCAGCATGATGCGGCTCCACATGTCCAGCTGCCGAAAACAAAGACGCGCGTGTCCCATGGCCACGTGCTGATGACGATGCACGACCACGTCCACGTCCACGGCCACGTCCACTAGAAACAGAGCCTGACTGCCCTGTGTTCTTGGCTCTGCACGCTCTGCCTCCCCTTGGCGGTCTTCCAGCCATTGTAGTCGGTAGTCCTGTGGGTGCTGCTGAGAAGAAAATATAGGAGCTCTGTGTGATGCCACTAACACACTAGAAGTCCTGTGGGTGCTGCTGCAAAGAAAATATAGGAGCTCTGTGTGATGCCACTAACACACTAGAAGTCCTGGGTGCTGCTGAAGAAAATATAGGAGCTCTGTGTGATGCCACTAACACTCTAGAAGTCCTGTGGGTGCTTCTGCAAAGAAAATATAGGAGCTCTGTGTGATGCCACTAACACACTAGAAGTCCTGTGGGTGCTTCTGAGAAGAATATAGAGGAGCTCTGTGTGATGCCACTAACACACTAGAAGTCCTGTGGGTGCTTCTGAGAAGAAAATATAGGAGCTCTGTGTGATGCCACTAACACACTAGAAGTCCTGTGGGTGCTTCTGCAAAGAAAATAGAGGAGCTCTGTGTGATGCCACTAACACACTAGAAGTCCTGTGTGGTGCTGCTGAGAAGAAAATATAGGAGCTCTGTGTGATGCCACTAACACACTAGAAGTCCTATTGGTGCTTCTGCAAAGAAAATAGAGGAGCTCTGTGTGATGCCACTAACACACTAGAAGTCCTGTGGGTGCTGCTGAGAAGAAAATAGAGGAGCTCTGTGTGATGCCACTAACACACTAGAAGTCCTATGGGTGCTTCTGCAAAGAAAATAGAGGAGCTCTGTGTGATTCCACTAACACACTAGAAGTCCTGTGGGTGCTTCTGAAAGAAAAGAGAGGAGCTCTGTGTGATGCCACTAACACACTAGAAGTCCTGTGGGTGCTTCTGCAAAGAAAATAGAGGAGCTCTGTGTGATGCCACTAACACACTAGAAGTCCTGTGGGTGCTTCTGCAAAGAAAATAGAGGAGCTCTGTGTGATGCCACTAACACACTAGAAGTCCTGTGGGTGCTTATGAAAAAAAATAGAGGAGCTCTGTGTGATGCCACTAACACACTAGAAGTCCTATGGGTGCTTCTGCAAAGAAAAATAGAGGAGCTCTGTGTGATGCCACTAACACACTAGAAGTCCTGTGGGTGCTGCTGCAAAGAAAAAGAGGAGCTCTGTGTGATGCCACTAACACACTAGAAGTCCTATGGGTGCTTATGCAAAGAAAATAGAGGAGCTCTGTGTGATGCCACTAACACACTAGAAGTCCTGTGGGTGCTCTGCAAAGAAAATAGAGGAGCTCTGTGTGATGCCACTAACACACTAGAAGTCCTGTGGGTGCTTCTGCAAAGAAAATATAGGAGCTCTGTGTGATGCCACTAACACACTAGAAGTCCTGTGTGATGCCACTAACACACTAGAAGTCCTGTGGGTGCTTCTGCAAAGAAAATAGAGGAGCTCTGTGTGATGCCACTAACACACTAGAAGTCCTCTGGGTGCTTCTGCAAAGAAAATAGAGGAGCTCTGTGTGATGCCACTAACACACTAGAAGTCCTGTGGGTGCTTCTGCAAAGAAAATAGAGGAGCTCTGTGTGATGCCACTAACACACTAGAAGTCCTGTGGGGTGCTGCTGAAGAAAAATATAGGAGCTCTGTGTGATGCCACTAACACACTAGAAGTCCTATGGGTGCTTCTGCAAAGAAAATAGAGGAGCTCTGTGTGATGCCACTAACACACTAGAAGTCCTGTGGGTGCTTCTGCAAAGAAAATAGAGGAGCTCTGTGTGATGCCACTAACACACTAGAAGTCCTGTGGGTGCTTCTGCAAAGAAAAAATAGAGAGCTCTGTGTGCCACTAACACACTAAGTCCTGTGGGTGCACACTAGGAAGTCCTATGGGTGCTTCTGAGAAAAAAATAGAGGAGCTCTGTGTGATGCCACTAACACACTAGAAGTCCTGTGGGTGCTTCTGGGCAAAAAAATAGAGAGCTCTGTGTGATGGGACTAACACACTTCAAGTCCTATAGGTGCTTCTGGAAGAAAATATAGCTCTGTGTGATGTGTGATGGGACTAACACACTTCAAGTCCTATAGGTGCTTCTGGAAGAAAAAATATAGCTCTGTGTGTGTGATGGGACTAACACACTTCAAGTCCTATAGGTGCTTCTGGGAAGAAAATATAGCTCTGTGTGATGGGACTAATGGGACTAACACACTCTCAAGTCCTATAGGTGCTTCTGGGAAAAAATATAGCTCTGTGTGTGTAATGGGACTAACACACTTCAAGTCCTATAGGTGCTTCTGGGAAAAAATATAGCTCTGTGTGTGTGATGGGACTAACACACTTCAAGTCCTATAGGTGCTTCTGGGAAAAAATATAGCTCTGTGTGTGTGATGGGACTAACACACTTCAAGTCCTATAGGTGCTTCTGGGAAAAAATATAGCTCTGTGTGTGTAATGGGACTAACACACTTCAAGTCCTATAGGTGCTTCTGGGAAAAAAATATAGCTCTGTGTGTGTATGGGACTAACACACTTCAAGTCCTATAGGTGCTTCTGGGGAACAAAATATAGCTCTGTGTGTGTAATGGGACTAACACACTTCAAGTCCTATAGGTGCTTCTGGGAAAAAAATATAGCTCTGTGTGTGTAATGGGACTAACACACTTCAAGTCCTATAGGTGCTTCTGGGAAGAAAATATAGCTCTGTGTGTGATGGGACTAACACACTTCAAGTCCTATAGGTGCTTCTGGGAAAAAAATATAGCTCTGTGTGTGTGATGGGACTAACACACTTCAAGTCCTATAGGTGCTTCTGGGAAGAAAAATATAGCTCTGTGTGTGTAATGGGACTAACACACTTCAAGTCCTATAGGTGCTTCTGGGAAAAAAATATAGCTCTGTGTGTGTAATGGGACTAACACACTTCAAGTCCTATAGGTGCTTCTGGGAAAAAATATAGCTCTGTGTGTGTGATGGGACTAACACACTTCAAGTCCTATAGGTGCTTCTGGGAAAAAATATAGCTCTGTGTGTGTAATGGGACTAACACACTTCAAGTCCTATAGGTGCTTCTGGGAAAAAATATAGCTCTGTGTGTGATGGGACTAACACACTTCAAGTCCTATAGGTGCTTCTGGGAAAAAATATAGCTCTGTGTGTGTGA
Organism: Lithobates sylvaticus; assembly: GCA_028564925.1. NCBI lineage: Eukaryota > Metazoa > Chordata > Amphibia > Anura > Ranidae > Lithobates > Lithobates sylvaticus. The sequence continues at coordinate 187,605,116 of CM053035.1, read as the reverse complement.
TGGGACTAACACACTTCAAGTCCTATAGGTGCTTCTGGGAAGAAAATATAGCTCTGTGTGTGTGATGGGACTAACACACTTCAAGTCCTATAGGTGCTTCTGGGAACAAAAATATAGCTCTGTGTGTGTAATGGGACTAACACACTTCAAGTCCTATAGGTGCTTCTGGGAAGAAAATATAGCTCTGTGTGTGTGATGGGACTAACACACTTCAAGTCCTATAGGTGCTTCTGGGAACAAAATATAGCTCTGTGTGTGATGGGACTAACACACTTCAAGTCCTATAGGTGCTTCTGGGAAGAAAATATAGCTCTGTGTGTGTGATGGGACTAACACACTTCAAGTCCTATAGGTGCTTCTGGGAAAAAATATAGCTCTGTGTGTGTAATGGGACTAACACACTTCAAGTCCTATAGGTGCTTCTGGGAAGAAAATATAGCTCTGTGTGTGTGATGGGACTAACACACTTCAAGTCCTATAGGTGCTTCTGGGAAAAAAATATAGCTCTGTGTGTGTATATGTGTGATGGGACTAACACACTTCAAGTCCTATAGGTGCTTCTGGGAAGAATGTATATCTCTGTGTGTGTAATGGGACTAACACACTTCAAGTCCTATAGGTGCTTCTGGGAAGAAAATATAGCTCTGTGTGTGTGATGGGACTAACACACTTCAAGTCCTATAGGTGCTTCTGGGAAAAAATATAGCTCTGTGTGTGTAATGGGACTAACACACTTCAAGTCCTATAGGTGCTTCTGGGAACAAAAAATAGCTCTGTGTGTGATGACTAACTGGCCACTGTGTGTGTAATGGGACTAACACACTTCAAGTCCTATAGGTGCTTCTGGGAACAAAATATAGGAGCTCTGCCTGTAATGGGACTAACACACTACAAGTCCTATAGGTGCTTCTGGAACAAAAATATAGGAGCTCTGCCTGCCTGCCACTAACACACTACAAGTCCTATAGGTGCTTCTGGTAACAAAATATAGGAGCTCTGCCTGCCTGCCACTAACACACTACAAGTCCTATAGGTGCTTCTGGTAACAAAATATAGGAGCTCTGCCTGCCTGCCACTAACACACTACAAGTCCTATAGGTGCTTCTGGTAACAAAATATAGGAGCTCTGCCTGCCTGCCACTAACACACTACAAGTCCTATAGGTGCTTCTGGTAACAAAATATAGGAGCTCTGCCTGCCTGCCACTAACACACTACAAGTCCTATAGGTGCTTCTGGTAACAAAATATAGGAGCTCTGCCTGCCTGCCACTAACACACTACAAGTCCTATAGGTGCTTCTGGTAACAAAATATAGGAGCTCTGCCTGCCTGCCACGAACACACTACAAGTCCTATAGGTGCTTCTGGTAACAAAATATAGGAGCTCTGCCTGCCTGCCACGAGCACACTACAAGCCCCTCTTTGTCAATCAATCTTTGTAACTGAATCTATCTAACTCAATCTCTGCAAGTGAATCTCTCTCTCTATCTATCTAAATGCAGCAGAGTGTCACAGAAACAGCCTGCTCAATCTGCGCCGGAACAGCTTGTGACCGGCGCAGACGGCGTGGCGGCGTTTTATAGGGGGGGGGCGTGTACTACACCCCTGAGCTGTAATTGGCTACAGGCGTCCTGCC